>CACRXK020007774.1:0-22059 GCA_902702795.2 Paramuricea clavata
AAAACCTTAGTAAAAAGATCGGCCTGCTGAGAAAGATACGAAGATACTTACCACTACTTGAGAGAAAGCTATTTTACAACGCTGGCGTCAAGCCAGTTATGATGTATGGTAGTTCTATTTGGAGTTGCTGCTCGCGAAATGATCTGCTTAGAATTTTCAAATTACAAAAAAGAGCGGCTCGGGTAATTTTAGGAACTGACACTTCCTCCAGGTCAATAGCCAATTTCAATAAACTGAACTGGATACCTTTTTATGATGAAGTTAAAATTAACAAATGCACTTTAGTTTACAAGAGCCTGCATGATCAAGCTCCGCAGTATATTAAGAACTTATTTAAAACAAACAATGAAATTAATGGTAGACAAACTCGTCATGGCGAATATAATCTAGTGTGTCCTAAATATAATTATGCAACTGAGGGAGGAAAATCTGTAACGGTCAGCAGCATTAAAATAGGGAACAATCTCCCGAAGGATATTAAGACGAAACCTAGCGTTAATTCCTTTAAGTTTGCCCTTAAAAAATACTTCTTAGAATCTTATAAGGGCATCGATCGCTTTGAATTATTATTGTGATCAGCAAGTTGTACTGTATATAATTTGTATATATAAATTTATAATCCTAAGATCTTTTACATATTTACTCTAAATAGCTTTTAGACGTTTTAAAGTAGAATTAATAACTTTGTATGTATTGTATATGAGGGCCACAGGTTTTTCAGTTATATTGCTGTCATGTGTTTTTACCCTCTTTAAATAAAGTTGTTCATTCATTCATTCATTCATAAACAATGGCGCCTCTCGTGCAAACTCCCGCTTCTCAGCTATCGTCAATTCTCATCCTCGTTTCACCATGGCTTTTTCTCTAATATTTTCAAGGTTTCTTCCATGAACAGTCGCGTCCTGACCGCGATACTTATGTTTCCATTTATTGGGAAAATATTTTACCAGGTGAGTCTTAACAACCTCGTATTCAGGCTCTCTCCTAGACGTAGGAGCATATTTGCACACTCGCTGTACAGCCTGTCTGCGCTAATTTCCGCCAAGATTCTAGCTTAAAACTAGGCGTAGTGCTTGAATTTACGGAGTCCACTAAATTACGTCCACTGCTTAAGCTTTTAAGTATTTATAAATGTATTTTAATTTCCCCAATTGTTGTAGGACAAGAGAACAATTTTGTTCGTTATCCCAAACAAACTATCACAACGCTTGGTCTTCAGTACGACTACGAAAGTGTCTTACATTATGGAAACACATTTTTCTCAAAGAATGGGCGGCCGACAATACTTGCGACGACGATGCCTTTGATCACGCTGGGTCAGCGGAATGGTATGAGCAAGTTGGATTACGCTAAAATTAACGTGCTGTATGATTGCAAATGTAAGATATATACATATATTAAACTAACTTTATTTCTATCAGTTCTAAACTGTTCTCCCTAGAGCTCGAGTAAGGATCATCTCTTATTGATCTAGTGTTACTACAGGAGGAAATCAATTTTTATACCGGATAGCTCTATCAGTTCTAAACTGTTCTTGCTAGAGGTCCAGTAAGAATCATCTCTTGTTGATCCAGTGTTACTACAGGAGGAAACCTAAACTAACTTTAATAAGTTCTTTGTATGTTTGCATGGTGATAAAATATAATAGGTTTTGTTTGTGGAAACACCACGTAAATTTATTACTGCAAAGCTTTCGATCCGTAAGCCCGGATCTTCATCAGTGCAAATTAGCACTGATGAAGATCCGGGCTTACGGATCGAAAGCTTTGCAGTAATAAATTTACGTGGTGTTTCCACAAACAAAACCTATTAAACTAACTTTATTTATTTATACCGGATAGCCCTACCAGTTCTAAACTGTTCTTCCTAGAGGTCCAGTAAGGATAATTTCTTATTGATCCAGTGTTACTACACGAGGAAACCTAAACTAAACCAGCTTTTTCTAAACTGTGACCCGTCACCCGAGAATTAATAAAATTTAATTATTTTTATGTTTAGTTCATCAACCAGACTCCTGGAGTCAATGGTCTCCATTTTCTCCATGTGACGAACTTTGTCGCAAGCAACGTCAGCGGTTTTGTTACTCAGAGCATCCTGGACGCTGCGATGATGCATCTTCCAGTGGACTGCAGACTCATGTTGTTCAATGCTCGTTTGAAGAGTGTTATGGTAGGATAACATTTGTGATCGAGATTTTAGGCATATCTCTGTCGCTCTGCGTATTAGCTCCTGTATCTTTCTACAGCAATAAGGAGGGTCAGATTTTGTCTTCCGCTATCGTTGCTATTGGCCAATCAAATGCATTTATTCTACCGGATTAACCAATCAAATGCGTATTAAGTCTGCGAGAGATAGTGGTACTGGAAGTCAAATCAGAACCTCTCTAGTACGAAACGAATAAGAGATTATCCTTACTGAAAAACAGTTTAGAACTGATAGAGCTATCCAGTGTAAATAAAGTTAGTTTAGTTTATGTTTCCTCCTGTAGTAACAGTAGGTCAATAAGAGATGATCCTTACTGGACCTGTAGGAAGGACAGTTTAGAACTGATAGAACTATCCAGTATAAATAAAGTTAGTTTAGTTTAGGTTTCCTCCTGTAGTAAGAGTAGGTCAATAAGAGATGATCCTTACTGGACCTATAGGAAGGCAGTTTAGAACTGATAGAACTATCCAGTATAAATAAAGTTAGTTTAGTTTAGGTTTCCTCCTGTAGTAACAGTAGGTCAATAAGAGATGATCCTTACTGGACCTATAGGAAGGACAGTTTAGAACTGATAGAACTATCCAGAATAAATAAAGTTAGTTTAGTTTAGGTTTCCTCCTGTAGTAACAATAAGAAATGATCTTTACTGGACCTCTAGGAAGAACAGTATGCATGTATGGCTAAATTATCGTAGTTAATTTTGTTCAAATATTTCAGCTCCTGTAGATGGTCACTGGAGTCGGTGGTCGCGCTTTACTGCATGTTCATCGTCATGTGGTATCGGATTTCATCGTCGTGTCCGACTATGTAACGATCCTCATCCGGCGTATGGCGGAAACGATTGTATCGGCAAAAGTTGGGAGTTGAGGAATTGTAGGCTGAGACTATGTAACCTAGGTAATCTTATCAACGGTTAACTGTTCTCTGTAGAAGTCTAACAAAGGCTGCTGGCCCAGCGTTACTACTGGATGAAACGTAAACTAACTTTATTTAGTGATAGCTCTATCAGTTCTAAACTGTTCCTCCTAGAGGTCCAGTAAGGATTATCTCTTATTGATCCAGTGTTACTACAGGAGGAAACCTAAACTAAACTAACTTTATTTATACTGGATAGCTCTATCAGTTCTAAACTATTCTTCCTAGAGGTCCAGTAAAGATCATGTCTTATTGATCCAGTGTTACTACAGGAGGAAACCTAAACTAAACTAACTTTATTTATACTGGATAGCTCTATCAGTTCTAAACTATTCTTCCTAGAGGTCCAGTAAAGATCATCTCTTATTGATCCAGTGTTACTACAGGAGGAAACCTAAACTAAACTAACTTTATTTATACTGAATAGCTCTATCAGTTCTAAACTGTTCTCCCTAGAGGTCCAGTAAGAGTCATTCTTGATACTATGACACTACATGAGGGTACCGAAGCACCAGCAGAAAGCCAGCTTTTAACACTCTATTCTGAGATCCCACCCATTTGACCCTAGCCTCCTGCGCAGACGTTGTTAGTGGCCGAGGCCTCACCTAACGTCTGCTCACATTCGCTATACATTTGACTTCCCGGCAATCAACCAATCACAGTCATCTGCACGATAATTAGAAGATCGACCTTCAATGACCTTCACACGCAAGGGCCATTTTATATCAACAAGTCCGTAATATTTTTAAATTTGAAAGTTTTAATACTGCGCGTGTCAGAAGCTTAAAAAGCTGGTAAACGAAAAGAAGGATGCTTTCGTCAATCTCGCAACTGGCGCAGGAATTACATATTTATCAGGCAGTTACCTAAGCTATTCGATGTAATATTTGGATTTAAATATTTAAACAAATTGTAAACATTTAGTTTTAAATCGTGGTTTCCCCATTGATAAATTCAACGCGAAATCAAGGGAAAAAAACTACACAATCTAGGAGTGAGTGCTCACTGTGTCATTATTAAGTGGAATATATCGAAAGCGATGAAGAACGCGAAGGCATTGGAATGGAAGAAGGGAAATATTCTGTATCATATTTGGCACAGGTAGAGTCACTGTTGAACGCTGGAGATTGGTGGCTATATTGATGTATTATAATAAATTCTAAAAATGTGTTCGCTTTTGTAATTCTCAAAGCCACAGGAATCGATCGGGCATTTTAGTAGTCGTTAATATTTTATAGTGTTTATTAAATTGAAGTTGTCTTTTTATACATTGCCTCTTATTACTATTGCATGTAGTACTATAGCATGCAAGTTCATATGACATATGAGACTTTCAATTATGAAGGATTTGCATCAGAGGGTTGGGGTATGCATACTAACTAGAATGGCTCATATAAACTTGCTAGTATACCACATCCAATAGATGTTAGTAGGCATATAAATACGAGCGCAACGTATACAAAGAAAAATTCAAGACAATATAAAATAACGACTATTAAAATGATCAAAGCCGATCGATTCCTGTGCTTTGAAAATTTAATACAAATGCGAACACATGTATGTTTAGGATTTATTATAATACATACTGACATGAGCTTCATGCATCAATAGCCAAAACACAAACGATTCTGCTATACATGCACTTTGTCTTCAACAATGACTCTGACTCTGCCTGGGGTGCCATATACAGAATATTTCCCTTCTTCCAATGCCTTCGCTTATTCATCGCTCTCAGTTCAACTTATAATAATGACACAGCACTGACTCCAGTTGTGAAATTGATGAAAACATCTTTCTTTTCGTTTACAATGGAATGAAAAGCTTCTTCTGATACGCGCAGTATTAAAACTTTCAAATTTAAAAATACTGCAGACTTGTTGATATAAAATGGCCCATGCGTGTGAAGGTCATTGAAGGTCGATCTTCTAATTATCGTGCAGATGACTGTGATTGGTTAATTGCCGGGAAGTCAAATGTATAGCGAATGTGAGCAGACGTTAGGTGAGGCCTCGGCCACTAACAACGTCTGCGCAGGAGGCTAATTTGACCCACACCCCCCTTCTTCCGGGTTAGCACTTTTTTCAATCCAGCAAACCTTTGTAAAGTCGTTTCTTTTTGGATTTTTTTTTATTTGGTTAGGGTTGAGGTTAGGGTTAGGGGTTAGAGTAGGGGTAGGGTTTGGGTTAGTTACATAGCCATTTAACACCTCTTCTATCTTGCGAAAATGACGTCAGGTCAGTTTGCTGGATGGAAAATAGTGCTAACCCTTGTTCCCAGGCTATTCCCTCGAATATTGTAATAGGATACCAATGGATATCTCAGGATACTGCCATGATACTGCCGTCCAAGGAAAATGGCGGCCTTCACCTCGTGGAATAAATGCGAATTTTCATGGCAGAATTTCGGACGCTTCTTAAATAGTTAGGTACATGAAAGTTTTTACAAAATTTAAGTACATTTCTTTGAATAGTTGTAAATGGTTTTTTAAACAAATTTTGTCAACCGGTGTTTGGAAATAGCGATATTAAATTCGGGGGGAGGTGTATAATCATTGATTTATATAATCCTACATAATTTCTATGGGCAGGGTATAAAAAAATTCAAATTTCCATGGAAAAAGGCATGTTTTCTTTGGGGCTAACATGCATTTGCAGGGAGGTAACGGGGATAAATATGAATTTGCAGTAAAAGAACGATATTTCCATTCCTGGTATTTATTATGTGGTCAATATCCTCTTGTAGGGCCACATAAAAAAAAATAGTTGGTTAGCGTCCCCGCCCGCCCACAAAAAAGGCCCCGCTCAGGATTTTTTTTTATTTTTTATTTAAAAAAACATGACTTTTATTGATCAACGGGGTTTAATATATGTAGTATTTCTGTTGACTGTAGTCAATTGTGTTAATAATTTGCGAAATTGCGTGCGAAAGTGACGGTATCAATTATATTTTGAAATATATAAAAAAATATCTGTACTGCGCAAGAAAATCCAGTTTCGGACCTAACAGTGAGTAAAACCAAGGCGTTAAAAATTAGTAAAAATTAAAAAAAAAAGCGCCCGCCCGCCCACTTTTTGGCAAAAGCTAAGGACGCTAACCAACTATTTTTTTTTATATGGCCTAATAGATTGCTCTTAATAATTTTAGGTCCTTATGACTGTGACTTTACAGACAACACATGTGGATGGCGACAGTCGTCTTTTGATGACTTTGAATGGGCACGAACTTCCGAAGGTACACCTTCCAGAAACACTGGACCTGATTGGGATCACACTGGATTGATTGAAGGCGTGGAGGAATCCCATGGTAACGAAACTTTTTCTGTCTTTGTTAAGGCCGATAGAATATATAGGGTCGGCACAAAGCTCTAGGAAGATGTTCTGTGATTGGTTGATTATGACAATGACAAAAGAATAAGCTATAGAATGGATTTTCTAAAGAAAGATCGAGCATTAGGCGTAAAAAAAATACCTGTGGTTCTGGTTCCCGACCGACCCTATTTTTTTCTGCCGACCCTATTATTTTTTCAACGCGATTGACCGTGCGACCCTATTTTCTCCAGGTGGTTGCGGGCTGCTCATACAGCGTGCCAAAATGGCGTCTGTTGTCACACTACAGGGTTCGAATTAATTCTGAAAAAATGGTTCGTGAATTTAAGGAAATTTTAAGGAATTTTCAAGGAATTTTCTCTAATTGGAAGTTAAAAAGTGGAAGCACTGCAATTTTCAAATATATAAATACGACTATAATATACATCGCAAACTCGCAAAGAAATAGAATTTTGGGTGGAATTATAATCGTTTTTAAGTACAATCTAACAACAATATCTTCAGAATATATGATCCTTCATTACATTTACAAAGAACTGAATTTATTATTGTACATTTTTATCAATTTGAGAAACTTTTGATTCGTGATTTTGATCAATTTCTATGAAATTGGGTTCGTGAAAAATGAAAATTGATTCGTAATTCACGAATAACGGTTCGTGATTCACGAATCACGAACCGTTATTTCGAACCCTGCACTAATTATTGAACCAAATTGCCTAAATTCGTTGATAGGAAATATGCATCTCTAGTTAATACTGATGTTGGGACTCTACTGCAAATCGCCCAGCAAAAAAAAACCGCCAAAACCATGAAAAAAATATTTTTAAAAATATATATTTCCGACCTACCGACCCTAATTTTTTCACCATATGAAACCGGAACCACAGGTTGTTTTTTTTTACACCTTAACTCCTTAGCGACAGGACCCTATTATCGCATTGCTTTGAAACAATGGGCTATTCCATTTAATATCCGTACCCCCCCTGTCGAGGATACATGTTTTTCATTGTCATACCCCTGAAGAATTCCAAACTCAAAACTGTTTACCCCTGAAGAATTCCAAAATTCCAAGCTCAAAACTCTTTACCCCTGAAGAATTCCAAGCTCAAAACCTTTTACCCCTGAAGAATTCCAAAATTCCAAGCTCAAAACCCTTTACCCCTGAAGAATTCCAAGCTCAAAACCTTTTACCCCTGAAGAATTCCAAGCTCAAAACCCTTCACCCCTAAAGAATTCCAAGCTCAAAACCCTTTACCCCTGAAGAATTTCAAGCTCAAAACCTTTTACCCCTGCAGAATTCCAAGCTCAAATCCCTTCACCCTGAAGAATTCCAAGCTCTGAAAAATTTCAATCTCGAACCTCTTTACCCCTGAAGAATTCCAAGCTCAAAACCCTTTACACCTGAAGAATTCCAAGCTCAAAACCACTTTACCCCTGAAGAATTCCAAGCTCAAAACACTTTACCCCTGAAGAATTCCAAGCTCAAAACCCTTTACCCCTGAAGAATTCCAGGGATCCTCGACAGGGGGGTACGGATATTTAATGGAATAGCCCAATGCGCTTCGACATTTAATATCTTCGGTTTATTGAATGCTACGAGGACAAAAATACCACCATTCGATTCAGTGTAACTAGATCTCCTCATTTGTAGCAATAGTTTTAGTCAATGGCAACATTATAGCGATTTATGAGCTTTGAAAGTAAAGCGAGATCATATGTGATCAAATTACGCATTTTACCAACAAATTATAAAAACATAAACATACCTTTCGCCGAATATAACTTCGGCCCCTTGAAACGTATCCTCATTGTGATATTCTTGATGAATTAATCATTTAAAATGCCATGTATAACGTTATTTCCAAGCTTCTATCCTTAAAGGGTGACTTTTAGTGCCGAATTTTACATTTCTGCTCCGAATTTGCGATAATCCCAACCGGAAATACGATGAAAACTCATCAAAACAATGCTACGCTTGTATCGCGTGACTCTGGAAATGCCAGAAATGGATTCTACAGATCAAAGTGCACCCATACGCGTGTGTTTGACGTCATCCCGGCTAAAGGGAGCTCCTTATTGGCCAAGTATTACGTAATACAAGCGCGTGCGAGTAAAACCCGATACTTTAAAAATTCAAAATAAATATTTCTAGTCGGCGTATACATACGAAACTTTCTATACCAAAGCGCTTGAATACAAAGAGTATTTTACACATATAGCCTTTCAGAAAATGACGAAAAGTTTAGAATATATTCAACTTTTTCTCTTTTTCTCGTTTGAATGTTTTGGTGAAGCGGTGAGTATAATATATGATTGTTTCGGTTTGTGTAATGTTTTGACGGCACTTGACCCCCCGTTCGAAAGGTTATTTTGTGAGGATTACAATGGTGGGTTTTGTTTTAAAGGGGGGTAAATACTCGCCGTGATATTTACATTAGAAAAATTGAATCGTAATGTAATACGAAACTACTTGTCGAGAAGGAGTTAAGAAGAATGTTCCTTTTATTGATGTAAGCCAATTATGTTTTTTGTCATTGTCATAATCAACCAGTCACAGAATATCTTCCTAGAGCTTCGTGTTTACTGGGAATTGAGGTGTCAGTTTACAGTTTACTGTTCACCATCACCATAGATGCCAAGGTCGTGTTTTGCCCACGTGTGAGATGAACACCGCAGTAACCGTAGGGGTGTCCAGGGGCATCCCCCCCCCGCCCCCCTCTCGAAAAAATCTTTGAAATTTGGGTCTCGGAAACGGCATTTCAAGCTTTCTGAGAATATATTTGGGAGTTATTTTTGGTTCTCAAAAACAAGGTTTTAGAGGTACATTTTGTGTTAAGGCCCAATGTTTAACAAGTAATAATGCACGCGAAAACATGTGCAACTTAAGTACGTCAAACTTTAAGCAGTATAATTGATAGCTTGTAGCCCGTGTGCAGGCCCAAGGGAAGAATAGTGGGCCTGCAAGCAAGGTCCGGTATTTTGTAAAATGCCCCTTTTCATATCACGCCCCTTTTCATAACACGCCCCATTCGCGCATCAATTGTCAAAAAAGAACCAATGACAGCAACCCAAATATTAACAAACAAACTCGCATTAAAATGTTGCGGGGTTTTCTCCGCCAGAACAGAAACAATGTGTAAATGGATGCGTTTTAACTCCAAAAAAAGCTAGCAATGCAGTCCGTAATTGCCAAATTTGCAAGTGCTCATTCCCAACTAAAATCGGAACAGGCAAATTAGGACGAATTTCAACAGAAAACCAGTCTCAAACTTCAAATTGTGAGGGAAGTTGTGCAACCACATTAGCATTTAATAATGCGTGCTTTGCTGTCGCCATTGTTATATTAAATAAATTGTCTCATCAGATCGTCTGTGCAATTCTTGTTGACGGCGGAAAGTACAAAATTTATTTAAGTTATTTGATTTAGTAAAGAACTCTACAAAAGAAGACAGCGTTCAGAGCGTCCAGATCGTTTCGTTTCAAACGGCAATTACCGTATTCTGTTTCGCTCAGCGAAGCCTTGCAAATCGCAAAGTGTTTCGAATAGGCTTACATGCAACTGCCTCTAAATCTTCACCGCGAAAAGCGCTGTTTTCTTCAGTGCAAGAACAGAGTCAACATCAACCAAAATGTAATTTTCTTGAGGAACATATAACATATCAAGTCTGTTTGAAATTAATGAAACTTAAGTAAAGGTTACTATAGTTTACCCCAGTCGTAATGTTGATTTTCCAACACTCCACGACAAGCAATCCCCATTGGCATAATGGCAAAAACATCTCTACCTTCAAGTAAACAATAAACAGTCTGTTCTTGTTCCATTTTTAAATGAAAAAGTGATCAATTTTCTGCTTATGTGTGAGATAATCAAACTGAAGCGTGTGAGCGTGAGAAATGATGCTGAGGCGTGTGTCACAGGCTTAATGCATGAGACTTGGCATCTATGCATCACCCGCCTGCATGGTTCATCAGGAGCCATGTGAAAATTTTCATTCTTTGATTATTTTTAATTATTTGCCTTAATTTTTTACACAAAGTGCTTTTTATAAGTTTGTTTTCTGTTCAAATTTTGCAAGAATATGTTCTGTATTTAGAATTTCGAAACATAGCCTACAACGGGCCATTCCAATTAATATCCACACACCCCTGTTGACGAGAATTCTGAATTTCTGTGGGGTGCCAAGTTGAAATTTCCGAGGGGGATTGTAAAAGGACAATTTCTGAAGGGGTCAAAATTGTTTTTTAATTTTCCAAGGGGTCAAAAATATTTTTTTTTAATTTCCGAGTGGGGGTGGAGGAAGGTACTACCTGTTGACGAAAATTTCCGAGGGGTGATCGATAAATTTCCGATGGGGTGGTCAATAAATTTCCGAGGGGGTGGTCAATAAATTTCCGAGGGGGTGGTCAATAAATTTCCGAGGGGGTCTATCATAATGGAACCAAGTCAACAGGTATTTGAGTTTTTCGAGGGGCTTGAGAAAATTGGAAATTTCCGTGGGGTTTCTACAAAAAATAGAGAATTTCCAAAGGGGGTCTCCCGAAAAACCATTTCTGAAGGGGTCTAAAATCAGTAACCTAGTCAACAGGGGTGTGTGGATTTTAAATGGAATGGCCCAACACCAACAGACTATAGCGTTTGCCATTTGATGCACAAGAATCGTCAAAAATATCCGAATTTTTGTTCTGCCGCCCTTGTTAGGCTGACTACTTCACGCTGCCCCACATGAGGACTAAGGGTCTGTTCATATGGGCAAAAGTTACCCCGGTTAGCGAGAAAACTTTTCGGCAAGTTTACAAGCGAGATCTCTCCTTGGGATGAAAACAATATGAAAAGTTACACTGTGTTCTTATGAGACAAAAAGTTTTCCTGTGTACTGAGATCTCACTTGTTGACATGCGAGATCTCAGTGACCGGGATAATGAAAACTATGAAATCTCACCATTTACTATTGATATGCCATGATATCAGAGCTGCCAAGTGCCACACATTTGGCCTGAACGTCACGCTTTTAAATTTTGGTTCTCTAGACAGTACAGCAAGCACTTCAGCACATATTTTAGCCCAATTTCACCTATGAGTATGGACAATAGTGGGGAAGCCTTGTCAAATCTTACATATTGTTATTAGCAATACCGTAAGGGCGGATTTTCAGTCCTTGCACGAAGCAGCTTGCAGCTAATTAAAATTAACTGTTTAGCATTGTGATTGGATGAAAGTGCTCATGCATGCTCTCGCTGCGAGCCGAGAGGACCTTCGTGCAAGAACTGGAAATCTGCCTTTAGAGAAGCGAAGCTGTGAGATATGTCATGCATTCTTATCTTACGAACTCGGCAGGTCTGCACTAATGCAAGTCAATTTTGCAAGTGCCACACGTGTGTAGGAGATTGATTTGTTGTTGGTGACAATTATCTGACAAACAACACCAATGGGCAAGCCTGGAGTTGCCATGCTCAAACCAATTATTTCTTTTCCATTCAGGCCATTTTATGTACATTGAGGCCTCCGGCAAACCAGCTGGCTACCATGCAAAGCTAGAGAGTCCTGTATTTCAAGATTTGGATGGACGTGACAGTATTTCAAATTGTTTATCATTCTATTATAATATGTATGGATTGGGCATGGGACAACTAAACATCTATCTTGTTTTTATTGATGGTCGCCATGAGCTGCTTTGGAAGACGTCTGGAAATCATGGTAAAGCATGGCATCATGGGACATTTACTTTCACATCCTTTTCGACCTATAAGGTGAGATGCTAAGAATGATTAATTAGTAAAAAATTGCAGAATTTTGGTCAGATGCAAAGGGCGACCGCAGGTACCTTAGGCCTAGCAAACGGGGGATAAAAGGAAATTTTTCAAAAATTCAAAAACCACCTCGAACTAGTCCAAACTTTCTGAAAATTATCGAAAACCTTTCCTGTTGATAAAAACATGATTTAAAATATTTTGGTCAGATGCATAGGGGGGACCACAGGGTACCTCAGGCCTAGCAAAGGGGGGACCAAAGAAAATTTCTCAAAAACATTGAAAACCTGCCTCAAACTAGTCCAACAAGCTTTCTGAAAATTGTCAAAAACCTTTCCTATCATCAAAACAATTACTTTCGATTGATAAAAACACAATTTAAAAAATTTTGGTCACATGCATAGGGGGGACCACAGGGTACCTTAGCCCTAGCAAAGGGGGGGACCAAAGGAAATTTCTCAAAAATTCAAAAACATTGAAAACCTGCCTCAAACTAGTCCCAACTTTCTGAAAATTGTCGAAAACCTTTCCTGTGATCAAAACAATTACTTTCGATCGATAAAAATGTGATTTAAAAAATTTCGGTCACATCCATAGGGGGGACCACAGAGTACCTTAGGCCTAGTAAAGGGGGGACCAAAGGAAATTTCTCAAAAATTCAAAAACATTGGAAAAAACTGCTTCAAACTAGTCCAAACTTTCTGAAAATTGTTGAAAACCTTTCCTATCATCAAAACAATTACTTTCGATGGATAAAAGCCTGATTTAAAGATAAAAAAAATTACTTTCGATTTTCAGATCGTATTTGAAGCTGTTCGTGGCGATGGTTACACCAGTGATGTGGCAATCGACGACGTAAGTGTGGTGAGGAATGGATGTGCTGAGCTATCCAAAAAAAGTAAGGAAGCAACATCAGCTAACACCGCTTAAACACGTCTGTGCATGCGTCGACATTTCTGAAATCAACTTTGCGAACATGGTATGAAGTATTCTGAAGGTTGTCAAAAACTCAAAATGGAAGCGATATGCAGCAATTTCGATGTTTTGCCTTTTCTCTGAGAATGGAACCTAATCTTTGTAACAACGTAAAAACTTGAAGTACTTACAGTCTACATGCACAAGAAATATTTTTACCGAAGAAAATAAACGAAAGGTGACTGTCGATAAATATTTCACATAAAACGTTCTTTAACTGAACCATACAAATCCTAGGTTCTTTCTAGGTTCATATGTATGACCACATTCTCCTCGATAACTAAAATGTTCGCGTTAACTATATTTAAGGGTAATGATTTACTCTGCAATTGAATCTATTTTATAGTTTTCTTATTAACTTTTGTGTACTTTGGTATTTTTAAGTAAAGTAATGCTATACCCTTTACTTTTCGTCCATTTTTAGCGACTCTTTCCATTTTTCATAAATGACCAAAAAAACAGCAAAAAAATAAGGCCATAGCCTTAACTTTTCGTCCATTTTTAGCAACTTCTTGCATTTTTCATAAATGACCAAAAAACAGCAAAAAAGTAAGGCTATAACCTTTACTTTTCGTCCATTTTTAGCAATTTTTTGCATTTTTCATAAATTACCAAAAAACAGCAAAAAAGTAAGATCTTGTCTAAAAGTACACACGAGTGACCACGAATGACCACGAGTGACCACGAGTGACCACGAGTGACCACGAGTGATTTCTGTGTTTAAAAGTCCTAAAATAATAATAAAAAACTATTTTAAGGTGGCTCCATAGGATTTTTGCATTATACTACACTTTTGTATCCAGAAAACGCCTGTTTCTTCACTTTACATGACACGAAGACGAAATTTATTGGACACATTGACAATGCTCTCCTGAACATTGCAATGCGCTACTTTTGCGCAGAAAGTCTGTTACCATGGCAACAGTGTGCTTTGGATAAGGCTCAAAATTTGTCTTTTTTTGGCCATTTTAAAAATCCTTTCTGGAAATTTTTTTTAGTTTTTCGACTATTGTACACGTCAGTCTACAGGAACATAGCAAAGCATCTGAAGTTGGGGGGGGGTTGTCAGAGGATTTTACCTGTAATTTGAATTTTTAATTAATAAATATTTACCTAAAGTGTAATAATTATAATAAAGCTTCTTGTGATAATGACTTGCACCGTCGTACTAAGTTTCGGGAGAAAACGGGGGTTTGGGGTACTCCCCCCAAAATTGTTCCATTTTTGAAGCTCTAGGACTGCAATTCTAGGACTGCAATTCTTACAAAAATGGTTATCATTTCACACAAATAATTACTTTATTACGCAAATTTTACCTGAAAATATCAAAATTTGTGTGTGTGGGGGGGTGGGGGGGTTTGGTTAGACGTCACATCTCGCAAAAAATGCCAAAATTAAACCTTAATTTCACCCTTTTCCTTCGGTAAATTGTTTTAAAACTTTGCACATTTCTTAATATCGGCTAAACAAGCTCAATATCCTTTTTTCTTAAAATTTTATTGAAGGAAATAATCTAAGAAACGTTCCATAAAATGTTTTAAAATTGAAGAAAAAAATCATTATACGACGACTGATCTTTTGTGCAAATTTTAAAATTTTTAAAACGGCCGGAAAAAGACAAAATTTGAGCTTAATTATCCAAAGCACGCTGTCACCATGGTAACGAACTTTCTGCGCAAACGTAGTACATTGCAATATTCAGGAGAGCATTGTCAATGTGTCCAATAAATTTCGTCTTCGTGTGATGTAAAGTGAAGAAACAGGCGTTTTCTGGATATACAAAAGTGTAGTATAATGCAAAAACCCTATGGAGCCACCTTAAAATGCTTTTTTATTATTATTTTATGACTTTTAAACACATAAATCACTCGTGGTCATTCGTGGTCACTCGTGGTCATCCGTGGTCACTCGTGGTCACTCGTGGTCATCCGTGGTCACTCGTGGTCACTCGTGTGTACTTTTAGACAAGACCAAAAAGTAAGGCTATAGCCTTTACTTTTCGTCTATTTTTAGCAACTTTTTGCATTTTTCATAAATGACCAAAAAACAGCAAAAAAGTAAGGCTATACCCTTTACTTTTCGTCCATTTTTAGCAACTTTTTCCATTTTTCATAAATGACCAAAAAACAGCAAAAAAGTAAGGCTATACCCTTTACTTTTCGTCCATTTTTAGCGACTTTTTCCATTTTTCATAAATGACCAAAAAACAGCAAAAAAGTAAGGCTATAGCCTTTACTTTTCGTCCATTTTTAGTAACTTTTTCCATTTTTCATAAATGACCAAAAAACAGCAAAAAAGTAAGGCGATACCCTTTTCTTTTCGTCCATTTTTAGCAACTTTATGCATTTTTCATGACCAAAAAACAGCAAAAAAGTAAGGCTACAGCCTTTACTTTTCGTCCATTTTTAGCAACTTTTTGCATTTTTCATAAATGACAAAAAAACAGCAAAAAAGTAAGGCTATTGCTTTAACTTTTCGTCCATTTTTAGCCACTTTTTCCATTTTTCATAAGTGGGAAAAAACAGCAAAAAATTAAGGCTATACGCTTTACTTTTCGTCCATTTTTAGCGACTTTTTCCATTTTTCTTAAGTGGGAAAAAACAGCAAAAAATTAAGGCTATATATAGCCTTAACTTTTCGTCCATTTTTGGCGACCTTTCTCATTTTTCATAAGTGGGAAAAAAACAGCAAAAAGATTAGATGCTGTTCTTGTTTGCCTGCGAACAGGTTGTAGATATATAGATACTTGTACCCAAGCCATTGCTTGTTTTGTTGTTCTGGGTACAATGAAATCCGGCGTAAATCCTGGGGGTCTAAATGTTCAGTATATTTAGACATTCGATCTATTTTCTGTTCAGTAGACTTTGATAGCTTGAACGAAAGTTTATAACAATGATTTTCTTTGCAAAAACTGTACTTTCGAAATTCGTCAGTTTCTGAATTTGAAAACTGATCACACGCACTACAAGTGCAGCAAGGCAACAGTTTAGACATGGTCATGAGGCAGGATGTGTGCAAGAAAAGCTTTACCAGAGTTTTGCCTTTCGAAATAAACGATTGGAAATTGCTGTTTGATTCTTTGTAATATCTTATCGCTTGTTAGTAAAAAAGAAATTTTTTCAAAAAAAACTGGCATCGTTTTTCTTGGGGTTAGGGGGTACAAATGGTACCCATAGCTTAGAGGGTGCAAATGGTACCCGTAAGAAGACTTGGTGGAATCATGACCATGGTGGCAAAGTTTTTTCAAACATTTTCTCTCCCGTAGTAAGGTAAAGCATGTATTTTCCTGGTAGCCGGTCTTACTTCATGAAAAAACAGTCCGCTACCAGTGACTAGGTCCCCTCTCTTATGTGTTCAATGGAACACAAAGGTATTCAGGCATGTAGAGCTAGGTATTCCTTTTCAGGGCGGTTGCATGCGGATAAGATGGTCCGTCGCGTGCGCAAAATAGTTAGGGAGATAGACAGTTTAGAAGCGCAATGAACACTCGCACGAAACGTAAAAATAAAATGGCTTAACAAAATTGCGAAAAAACAAAAAGTGACAACTGCCATTTTGAGCGTGCGCAATAGGGCGGTGGCATGCACAAAGTTTTCTCACAGGATGTCCTGGTTTTAACATAAATAATAAAAAGAAGTGTCCGTGGTCGGGGCTGAATAGTACTGTGGAAGATTGGGTTGGGAAATTTACAATTAAGATCTGTATTCTTGGACAATTATTACTCATTGAAAAATAGTATCCTACTGATGTAAAATAACATCTAAAGGGTTTGGCAACAATGATGTCCAAAGAGAATGTTAGCCCCAAAGTTTATTTCATAAAATGATTTATCTTTGAAAATACTGAATTACAAGACAGTTTAAAAAAATTTCGAGTAAAAGTTTAATAATAATTTAATTGATAAGGCCATTTCCACTCAAGAAAATTTGGGGCTAATATTAGGCTTAATGCATATGTCGTTCTTTGTCTTTGATTTAAAGGAAAAATACCAAACTCTCTTAACGTCTTTGTTGCCAGCAGTTGTGTAACTTTCATGAAAAAATCAAAGTCTTGAGGTTTTGTTTTACTTATATAACTAACATGTTTTTTTTTATTTTCAACAAAGTAATAATGGTCTAGAAATACAGATTTATATTGCACATGTTAGTAAGTTTCTTCTGTAACTGCACAATTATTGCAAAATTGTGCGCTTATCACACTATTAAAATTAGTAAGGTCTGGGAACATTGGCACAACTGCTTGTTCCCATGCATAAATTATTAACTAATTTTTGGGATTGGATTTATTCAAATTTGAGATGATTTTGAACACATATTGGTACCAATGTTACTCATTCTATGAGTAAAATATTGGTCGTTTATACATTGTTCTAGTTTTTATAGCTTTTATTGTTTTAACAGTCGAAATATATGTTGATTTTGTTGAATTATTTGTTAATTATTCGTTCATTTTATGCATGATGAAACCCGAAATTTATAGTTTGATGGTAACAACAAATTTGAGCATATAAAAATGTTAAAATTGTACACCAAAACACTAGCTGCAATATTTGAACTCGCTACAACACAACTAGTTTTAAATACGTTTGAATTGAATTTCATACATGCAGTATTTCAAATGTTGTGATTATCTGTTTCAAAACTTTTGAAATCATGCATACAGCTATTTCAGTATTAAGGTTGTCCACGAGCAAAGCGGAAAAGACGAATACGAGCGCGCAAGGCTGCTGCGCGGGAATCGCTAACAACTGAGTCGTCAGTCAGGAACCTTGTCAGCCTTTCGCGCTCGTATTCGACTTTTCCGCTTTGCTCGTGGACAACCTTAATATTGAAATAGCTGTATGCATGATTTCAAAAGTTTTGAAACAGATAATCAATCACAACATTTGAAATACTGCATGTATGAAATTCAATTCAAACGTATTTAAAACTAGTTGTGTTCTAGTGAGTTCAAATATTACAGCTAGTGTTTTGGTGTACAATTTTAACTTTTTTATATGCTCAAATTTGTTGTGATCATCAAACTATAAATTTCGGGTTTCATCATGCATAAAATGAACGAAAATTAACAAATAATTCAACAAAATCAACATATATTTCGACTGTTAAAACAATAAAAGCTATAAAAACTAGAACCATTAATGTATAAACGAACAATATTTCACTCATAGAATGAGTAACATTGGTACCAATATGTGTTCAAAATCATCTCAAATTTGAATAAATCCAATCCCAAAAATTAGTTAAAAATTTATGCATAGGAACAAGCAGTTGTGTGTGTGCCAATGTTCACAGACAATTCACAGTACTATTTGGTTTGTGGGTTCAAATCCCAACGCACTTAATTTTTTATTTATATAAAAAAATGGATGCGATGGATCCAAAGGATGCGATGGATAAATAGATCTTTTTTTAAAAGAATCCAATGGATGCGATGGATCCAAAGGATGCGATGGATCCAATGGATGTGATGGATCCAATGGATGCGATGGATAAATAGATCCTTTTTTTAAAAGGATCCAATGGATGCGATGGATCCAAAGGATCCGATGGATCCAAAGGATGTGATGGATCCAATGGATGCGATGGATCCAAAGGATGCGATGGATAAATAGATCCTTTTTTTAAAAGGATCCAATGGATGCGATGGATTCAAAGGATGCGATGGATAAATAGATCCTTTTTTTAAAAGGATCCAATGGATGCGATGGATCCAATGGATGCGATGGATCCAAAGGATGCGATGGATAAATAGATCCTTTTTTTAAAAGGATCCAATGGATGCGATGGATCCAATGGATGCGATGGATCCAATGGATGCGATGGATCCAAAGGATGCGATGGATAAATAGATCCTTTTTTTAAAAGGATCCAATGGATGCGATGGATCCAAAGGATCCGATGGATTCAAAGGACGCGATGGATAAATAGATCCTTTTTTTAATAGGATCCAATGGATGCGATGGATAAATAGATCCTTTTTTTAAAAGGATCCAATGGATGCGATGGATCCAAAGGATCCGAAGGCTCCGATGGATAAATAGTTCCTTTTTTAAAAGGATCCGATGGATCCAAAGGATGCGATCGATAAATAGATCCTGTTTTAAAAGGATCCAATGGATGCGATGGATCCAAAGGATCCGATGGATAAATAGATCCTGTTTTAAAAGGATCCAATGGATGCGATGGATTCAAAGGACGCGATGGATAAATAGATCCTTTTTTTAAAAGGATCCAATGGATGCGATGGATCCAAAGGATCCGAAGGATCCGATGGATAAATAGTTCCTTTTTTAAAAGGATCCAATGGATCCAAAGGATGCGATCGATAAATAGATCCTGTTTTAAAAGGATCCAATGGATGCGATGGATCCAAAGGATGCGATGGATAAATAGATATTCTATTTATCCATCGCATCCATTGGATCCATCGCATCCATTGGATCCTTTTAAAACAGGATCTATTTATCCATCGCATCCTTTGGATCCATCGCATCCATTGGATCCTTTTAAAACAGGATCTATTTATCGATCGCATCCTTTTGGATCCACTGGATCCTTATAAAACAGGAACTATTTATCCATCGCATCCTTTGGATCCATTGGATCCTTTTAAAACAGGATCTATTTATCCATCGCATCCTTTGGATCCATCGGATCCATTTTTTTTTTTAACAACAACTTATCAAAAAAATGGATCCAATGGATACAATGGGTAAGTATTTAGCTATAACTAAATACTTATCCGTTGTATCCATCGGATCCATCTTTTTTTTTTAACAACAACTTATCCGATGTATCCATCGGATCCATTTTTTTGATAAGTGTTTAGTTATAGGTAAATACTTATCCGTTGTATGCTTGCAAAATACTCATCGAATACGCGAGGAAGTTTACCTCTATGGAAGGTAGACATGAACAGTGTATTATGATAAAAAAGTAAGGTCACAAAACTTGAGAAGTTGAAGTTGAATGAAGAGAGGGTTAGTATGATCCTGATAGGTTGGAAAATAAATAAATAGCTAAAATGAAAAAACTAGCTAAAAATGTGCGAAAAGTAAAGGCTATATAGCCTTTGCCAAACATGGCCAAAATGATAAAATATATATCTGATAAAACACTCCTACGCGTGCTTAAAAATAGTACGTATAATTTGATCTTACTGAGGGTAAAAATACGCAGGTAAAAATATTATAAATGTAGAATAAAAAACTATAATTAGACTAGTTCTAAGAGACTTGATATAATGTTTGTATTAGTACTACACCTTGGAATATTAAAAAAGTTTGGATTTCTTAAGTTGTAAGTATTTGAATGCTTTGTAGGCATAAAGAGATGGTGAATTATATGTTTGTCATTCACTATTGTTTTGAAGACTTTAGTACATAATGCCCTTTTCTTGTCTTCAAAGTGGAATTCCATATCTAATTCTTCAATGGCTTCTGAATACAAGTCCGGGCATACAATACGCAAAGGCTCTCTTGTGAATCTGCTCTATTTGGTCTGAAAGATATTCCGGGAGACCGTAATGATACATCTTGTATAGAAGCAATGTTTCTACATTTTAAATCATTGTCACTAAGACCCGATTTCTTTAGTTGTTTCATCAGAACAGTCGCTTCGCTGCTTTAGTTGGGCATTCTACTAATTCATGTCTTGAGTGATCAATCAACCGAGAATCATTGCTTTTTCAATACGCTCTACCAGCTTCAACACGCTCTACGTTTCAGTGTGAAGTATTGTTGCGTGTGCATATAACCCAAATCCAAACGGCCGTTATGATACGACAGTGTTCCAGGAATTTAACCGACAGTGTTCCAGGAATTTAACCTAGAGACGCAAATGTACTGCACTGTTTAATAGACCTTTCCCCTTTTAAGTGAAATTTTGATCTTGACAAGTCTGGACAAAAATTTCATGACAGCTTAAAATCACAAAATTAGTAATATTCCGAAGTTTCGTTGCGAAATGTTGTAAAATGCGAATAATATAGCCCTGCGAAGTTTGCCGTTTTTCAGTCATTTTGTATTACAAACGAGAAATTGATAATCAGATGATCAAACTGATTATCAATTCATTTGTAATACAAAATGACTGAAAAACGGCAAACTTCGCAAGTATCCGCATTTTGCAACGAAACTTCAGAGTATTACTAATTTTGCGATGCTCTTTCAAGCTGTGATGAAATATTTGTCCAGGCTAGTCTAGATCAAAATTTTACTTAAAAGGGGAAAGGTCTATTGAGGGGAATTAGCCTTTCTCACGAGAAGGCGAAATTCGCCATTCTGGGGTACTTTATTGAAAACGAAGCAATGTGAAAACAGTTTTTCAAATATTCAACTTAACTTTTAATGATTATATACTAACGGCCTATTGACCGAGCGTGAGGTCTGTACTGTGAAATATCAGACCGAGGTTTTTTAGTATGGACCGAGCGACAAAGGAGCGAGGTTCATGCAAAAAACAGAGGTCTGATATTTCACAGTGCAGACCGAACAAGCAAGGTCAATCGGTTTATTATATGGCTGAACTGAGTCTGCGAGCATATGGTTTTCGTGCTAATTAAATCGGCTATCGTCAGTTTCACTGGGTAACAATATACGGTAGGCATGCACCGCTCAATCAAAAACAATTTGGTTGTTTGAAATTTTTATCTGTACATTTTAATGACACACAATTGGAAAATTAAAAAGCAAAAATTTTTTCTGTTTGCAAAGCAAGAATTTCCCGCCAGATAAACGACATCCAGGACACTGGTCCAAATACGGAAAATACGGACCACGGGTCCGGATATGGGTTTTTACGGACCGCTTGTCAACCAATCAGAATAGAGAATTTTGAAAAGCCATATAATTGTTGAAAGTATACACTCGTAAACTTTATATAAG
>CACRXK020007775.1:478-22058 GCA_902702795.2 Paramuricea clavata
TTGTCAAGGTTCATTTTTCTCGAATGTTGCAAAGTTTTCCTTTTCACAGTTAAACACACTTTGGTCTGCCGCTCAATCAAAACTGCCAAAGAACATTTTCAACTTCACCGTCCGTTACATAAATAACTCTCTTCCTACGCGAAAAAACCTTACAAGATGGGGTTTAGCTTCAAGTCCCGAATGTTCCTTTTGTTTGTGTCCTGAAACCCTACTACACGTGGTAGCCGGCTGCCAATCGTACCTTCAGCGCTTTACTTGAAGACATGATTCTATTTTAAACTTTCTCGCTGAAACGTTTCAAACAACAAATCCATGTCAACTTTATGCTGACCTATCCGGCCACAAAAGCCCGTCAATTATAACTGGTGACCTATATCGACCGGACTTACTCCTAATTACCCCAGATGAAGATCTTTATGTCGTTGAACTTACTGTCGGGTTTGAATCTAATCTACATAATAACGTTGAACGCAAAAAAGCTAAATACAAAGATCTAATTGAAGATCAAAGGGTCACTTTAATTTTGTTAAATTTGTAAACCTATCAATGAGCTCTCTCGGTGTGTTTGACAAAGAATGCTTCACCTTTTTAGAAATGTTAGACACTATAGGAATGGATAAAAAGCAGCAACATTACTGCATAAAAAAGATGACGTCTTATGCCATTAGAGTGACGTACTATATTTTTTGCTGTCGAAACAAAGAGTGGACAAACCCTGAATTGTTAAACATTTAAATTAATAACTACATATAACAATATATATAATGATATACCCATTTTATTCTTGTTTTTACTGTAAATAGTACATATGTAGTACTCTGTGATTCATGTAGCCAATTGTAAATTACCTAAGTCAGTAGTGAGATTTACAATTGTATATATACGTAAAAAATTCAATAAAGTTTTCATTATTATTATTATTATTAAATATACAGGAAATTCAACTTGTTCTCTGTTTTTTCATATCTCAAGCAACTTTGAAACCAAATATTCTACTACGTTGCATGTGATTGACAAAGTGAGTGACGTTGGTGATTTCGGAAAACTATAACAATAGAGATTTGCTGCGTCAAATATTGTGCATTGATAGTCATCAACATACTAATTCGACAATTTAGTTTATTGCCAATAAATAAATAAATAAAGACTTTCTTACCTAGCTTGGTCTTAACAAATTAACAGAATTGGGAATATGGTTTTATTGTTTTCTGTAGACCACAGGCAGAATAAAGACTTTCTTACCCAGCTTGGTGTTAATAAATTAACAGTATTGGGACGAGTCACGGCTGCGAGATTACTGATCAATAAACTTAATATGTTTGATGAACTGGAAACTGATAAACGTAATAAAAGGTAATTGTGTATAATATTCAAGTTCAATTGACATTACTCATAATAAATTACCGTCGGGTGTGAGGTTTCAACAGTTGTTTATCACAAACCGCCCTTAAGCCCGTTTTCCACTCTTGAGGCGATTTGTTGAGAAAAATGTTCGACAACGTGTTTGGTTAGCCGCGAAAAGGTAGGACCAGTTCATAACTTATGCGGCGAATGTTGTTGCTAACCTGTCATGTTGCCGAAAATTATTTTGCTTTGCGCAAAAAAGTTCGCCTACAGCTGGATTTCCACGAATTTCGCTGTCAAAATTTTTCGCTCAAGTAATTGTGAAGTAAAAGTGATTTATTGGGATGATCACAATTGAAAAGAAATGAAGAGAAATATTTCTCTGAAAGTGGAAATCCACCCTAAATCCGGTTTTCCACTAACGAATTATTTCGCGCGAAGCGACTATTTGCATTTGTCCTTGTGTTTTCCGCTGGAACCATTTGGAACTAATTAGTTTTACACAAAAGAATAAAGTCGATTCGCGCGAAATAATCGCTAGTGGAAAATCGGCTTAACACGTACACTTTTTCGCAAAGGATGACCTTGACAGTCGTTCCTGCGTCATTCAATATACAGAACAGAAAGCCAACATGAAATTCAGGCAATGACAATAGACAATTCCATTATAGACTAATTTTTTATCTTGTATAAAAGGGAAAAAATGGATGCACAGTGTATACTTTGCTCATGTCCAAAATAATGAAGCTGAGCCCATCGGTTCATTTTTGTAATCGGTTAATCGTTACCGACAATCGTTTCTCGTCGGTTTAGTGTTTGTCATTATAAATAGTTCTGAAGAATCTAACAGAGAGGTTCACAATTAACTTCCGATGCATTTATCACTCAATTAACCAATCAGATGCGTTTAATCCTCTCGATTAACCAATCAGACGCGTTTAATCCTCTCGATTAACCAATCAGATGCATTTAATCCTCTCGATTAACCAATCAGATGCGTTTAATCCACTCAATTAACCAATCAGATGCGTTTAATCCTCTCGATTAACCAATCAGATGCATTTAATCCTCTCGATTAACCAATCAGATGCGTTTAATCCACTCAATTAACCAATCAGATGCGTTTAATCCTCTCGATTAACCAATCAGATGCATTTAATCCTCTCGATTAACCAATCAGATGCGTTTAATCCACTCAATTAACCAATCAGACGCGTTTAATCTTCTCGATTAACCAATCAGATGCATTTAATCCTCTCGATTAACCAATCAGATGCATTTAATCCTCTCGATTAACCAATCAGATGCATTTAATCCTCTCGATTAACCAATCAGATGCGTTTAATCCTCTCGATTAACCAATGAGATGCGTACTAAGCCAGGGATTAACCAATCAGATGCATTTAATCCTCTCGATTAACCAATCAGATGCATTTAATCCTCTCGATTAACCAATCAGATGCATTTAATCCTCTCGATTAACCAATCAGATGCGTTTAATCCTCTCGATTAACCAATGAGATGCGTACTAAGCCAGGGAGAGGAAGCGTATGAAACTCTCTAATGTTTTGCTCACGTTTTGGATAAATAGTATCGGATAAATCTAAGAGTCGCATTGGATAAACCATGACACATTGCAACCGTGTCTGTTTGAATTGTCTGTTAATCAATCGAGCACAGCTCAAAATGCCAAGTCTTGCTGATATTTCAACCCTAACAAATGATTTTTCGTGATATTATGGGACATATTTTATTGAGAAGCCAAGTCTTGCTGATATTTCAACCCTAACAATTATTTTCCCTGATATTATAGGACATATTTTATTGAGAAGCCAAGTCTTGCTGATATTTCAACCCTAACAATTATTTTCCCTGATATTATAGGACATATTTTATTGAGAAGCCAAGTCTTGCTGATATTTCAACCCTAACAATTATTTTCCCTGATATTATAGGACATATTTTATTGAGAAGCCAAGTCTTGCTGATATTTCAACCCTAACAATTATTTTCCCTGATATTATAGGACATATTTTATTGAGAAGCCAAGTCTTGCTGATATTTCAACCCTAACAATTATTTTCCCTGATATTATAGGACATATTTTATTGAGAAGCCAATTCTTGCTGATATTTCAACCCTAACAATTATTTTCCCTGATATTATAGGACATATTTTATTGAGAAGCCAAGTCTTGCTGATATTTCAACCCTAACAATTATTTTCCCTGATATTATAGGACATATTTTATTGAGAAGCCAAGTCTTGCTGATATTTCAACCCTAACAATTATTTTCCCTGATATTATAGGACATATTTTATTGAGTAGCCAAGTCTTGCTGATATTTCAACCCTAACAAATGATTTTTCCTGATATTATAGGACATATTTTATTGAGTAGCCAAGTCTTGCTGATATTTCAACCCTAACAAATGATTTTCCCTGATATTATAGGACATATTTTATTGAGTACGAGTTCCCTGTTGCTGCAGATCATCCAAGTCTTGCTGATATTTCAACCCTAACAAATGATTTTTCCTGATATTATAGGACATATTTTATTGAGTAGCCAAGTCTTGCTGATATTTCAACCCTAACAAATGATTTTCCCTGATATTATAGGACATATTTTATTGAGTACGAGTTCCCTGTTGCTGCAGATCATGGTTCTGGTCAATCTGACAAGAATGATGTCGGTTTAGAAATCACAAGAATCGCCACAAAGAAAACAAGTGAACAAAGTAAGTATGTTGTTGTACGCGTAAAACATGTCAAATAAATTGGCGTAAAGGCGATCAAGCACTCAACACCGCACTGCAGGGGTTGGGTTTGGAACTTTGTAGTTTGATCTGACGAGGAGGGAACGTCGCCCATTGGTTGTTAGTTATGAAGGGGGCTGGGAGGAGGTGTGATAAGGCTCACATAATGTATTTCATGACAAGATTGGCACACTCTTTACACTCGCCCCTAACACAGAACGATTTTCAACGATGACTTTTAATGCAACTGATACTACAAGGAATTTGATTAGATCTGTCGAACCAATCAAGTTTTGCAAATAGCATTGCTAATTGTCGTCGAGAATCGTTCCGTGTAACATCGTCTTTAGGCTTGTTATGAGAGCGAGAATCTCTAATGATACGACAAAGAAAGTGTATTTTCCACAAAGCTCAGTGGTATTTTCTCTTACAGGTATCGTGTTTAACCATCATTCCGTCTTTCCTGTTCACTTTGACTCAACCGTCATCAGATTTTGGTACGACTGTGCACTGAAAATCAACATATTTGAAAGAAAATCAGGACAAAAATCTGTAAGTATGATTTATTTATATACATGGCTTCCATCTTCTTTGTTCTTTTGAATAAGGTCTAGCGTCAGGAACAGTGTAAAGCGCTTTAGTGCTCAGAATTTCTGCTTGAAGTCCCTTTTGCAGATTTTTTACAATTTTAACCCATTGAGCACCACCGCTCTCCCCTTGACGAGTAAAATCGTCTGGCGTTAGACAGAGTGAAATAATAGGGCGCATTAGGGCGCAATGCAAGTCAATGGGTTCAATGACTCAAATCTGGTAAAGTTGGGGTCGTCTTCAGATATGGTAGAGTAGAATTTTCGTGGCAGAATTGCATTTACACTTCTACTAATCATATTGTTCCCGAGCTATTCAATTTTATTCACTTATTTTATTAACAATTTTATTCAATTAAAAAGTTGTCCAATCTAAATATAATTTATATTGTTGCATATTTTTGCGTATATGATTACCTTTATAGCCAATCTTAATTGGATATGGCAAGCTAGATCTTCTGAGTGTGCTGACATCGCAACATCTTCAATATGAGGAGATGGTTCAAATTAAAGTCTGTAATAAACAAGACAAAGATGGTCGATCAAGTCAATCATCTTCAGAAGCTCCATTGTTGGGAGAACTTGAGGTAGTAACCGATAATTATACATACATGCAATGATGCAAACGTTATTTAAACATGCTAGCCAAGTGAACTCTATAAATACTGGAACGATAACTCCAGGTGACTCTATGATTGGGTGAAGATGGCGGCCAATAGAGTGATCTCTTGCAGGTAGAAAACACGCGTGTATTTCGCGTGGGCCTCACGAGAGCTGAAAAATGACTAAGGTTTTTAATTTTCTGCACATAAATGCTCATTTTTAGTGGTAAATAACTAAATGAAAAGGTAAGTTTGATGCAACTGCAGTTCATATTATTCTGTGTTTAGTTCAAATCCCTCATAGATAGTTCACAAAGACAAAAGTTTGCTGGTTTGAGGCTTCGGTGGCGAAGTGGTTAGCGCACTTGCCTTTCACCTCTAAGGCCGTGGGCTCAAGCTTCAGTGAGAACTTCTCAATGTGACTCGAACCCAGTCCTCATGTGAAAAGAGTAAAAGTCAACGCTCTGCCGAAAGTCGTGGGTTTTCTCCGGGTACTCCGTGTTTCCTCCCACAGGGAAAGTTCACAGGGTGGGTTAGGCACATAGGTCAGGGGGCAGATCATTAATGAGGTATGGACTAATAGCGGCTGCTCAAGCGCCATTTGTAAGCTCAAAGTCTACCTCGGTCTGTGGGTTCTGAACTTGTTTTTCACTCGTCAAATAACTTTTGAATTGATGATGAAGTATTTCTAAAATTTGCTTATTCTGGAAGACCACTAGTTCTTTAGGGCCATAGTAAAGCCGGTCTTAAGATGCCGATTTTTCTACTGAATTCAGTGGCTTCGAAAAACCAGCAGGAGGTATCGTTTCAGTTTTTACAGAATTCACCAACTGTCAAAACTGGTTTCCGCGACGGGCGTGATCAGACAATACATACATAAACAATATATATACATGCAGTATGTCACAACAAGGAGATAATTCAAATAAGAAATAACGAAAGTAGAAGGAACACTATGAAAATACATATCATATACAGATTGAAAAACGAAAATTCATGAGCCAGTTTCAAAGCATTTTTTGTTTAATAACCGTTTTAAAGGCACTCGGGGATGGGGTAATTTTTGCATCATAAGGTTAATCCAACGTGCAGACCATTATAGTTCCTCTTGCCGTCACAAACAGAACGTTGATTGTTGCATAATTCAAGATTACCGCCGTTTTATTTATGAGCGGTAAAGTGATAGTATTTTCTTTGCGACCGTTTACATGGTGCGGATCACCGTCTTTTCCCGTGCGAAGCTTTATTTCTCTTCCATGCACATTATAATTTGGCAAAGTTTTAATAAGTTTTAATTTGGCAAACTGGTCTGATACAGTAATCCTGGTGAAGTAGAATACATGTTGACTATTCATCGTCACGCTGCCAATGCCTGGCCCCTCACAGTTTCAGATTCTAACAGACAGTGTAATTTAGACTGGTGCAGACTGAAATAATAGAGCCACACACTATTTTAATACATTCAAACAAAAACCATTACAACTGGGGAAAATAGTTCTTAATGTGTTCAAACTATTTTGCCATGTCAACATTATAGATAAAAATGAATTTGATGAGTAATGGCAAAGACCTGGATTACTTTTCACCTGAAAAAGAAAATTTGTCAGTTGAACCTCGTAGCCATGTGGAGAATATGAAAGATAAGTTTCTTCCAGAGATGAAAGACCCTCACAGAATTGAAACAGAACAAATACCACCACAACTTCACATTGACAGAAACGATAAATCAAGTAAGGAAAATTTTAATCTCCGTGTAACCTTCCATATCAACTAGACATTCCAAAGTTCATCGGCTTTGTTAGTAGTTTTCTGTATTAGTAGTTTTCTGCGTTAGTAGTTTCTATTGTTGTAGTTTTCTGTTATATTTGTATTAAATATATTCTCAGTAATATGGTTTACATATTTTTGTTAAAATTATTTTGACTAAATCCATCTGATTGGTTTATTTTTATATTCACTAGTATAGCTATATACATAATATCATTGTATTGTTTAGTAAATCATCGTTATTCTGTTCCACTGACTACAATGCTGTGGGTTTCTGAAGGAAGAAACATAAAAAGCAGTGGTCATGGTATAAGAGTGTCTGTGCCTGGAAGTTTGACTCGCAGTAATTTTTATCTCATTTCTCGAATGTTTTGGACCACTGATACATCACGATCATCTATCTCCTGGGGACAAAATGATCCGAAATTTAATTTTAGACAGGTACGTATAGTTGCGTTTTAGGAGGAAAAACATAAGAATATAATTATGTTCATTTCAAAACCCAACCCTTGATTCAAGCTGATCAAAAAAACTTTATTTACATGTCTTGTATTTCTAGGAGTAAGTTTTTACTGTGAATATATGTCTCCGTAATCATTTCGTTGACCTGCTGCTGAAAATACAATTATGTGCCTGGACTTTCATATCATACAAACTATAGTTTAGTGTAAAAGGTTTTGCGAAATTGATTTTCGTGCGCTATAATAACTGTCTCCAATCATTGCAGATATTTCCAGTGTTATTAACGCCAGCACTTCTTGATCGAATGCACAATAACTTTCTGACTGTGGAAGTTTGGAGTAAAACGGGTGGAACACAGGAAGATCAGGTAATCATATTTATCATATGGCAAGGCGGCCCATCTGTAATATATATATATATTTTCACCTCTGAGATCGTAGGTTTGATTCTCGCTACGGACTCATGTGAAAAGCGTCAGTCAAAGCTCTGCCGAAAGTCGTGGGTTTTCTCCGGATGCTCCAGTGTCTTTCCACAGGATTGTTGTAATATAAGCATGCGTAATACTTGATGATACTTGATGTAAAGTTGACAGCGTGGGTAAGTAAAAAACACAGTTGAAAGAAAGCACAATTGTTGTAATATAAGCATGCGTAATACTTGATGTAAAGTTGACAGCGTGGGTAATAAACACAGTCAGTTGAAAGAAAGCACAATTGTTGTAATATAAGCATGCGTAATACTTGATGTAAAGTTGACAGCGTGGGTAAAAAACACAGTTAAAAGAAAGCACAATTGTTCTAATATAAGCATGCGTAATACTTGATGTAAAGTTGACAGCGTGGGTAAAAACACAGTTAAAAGAAAGCACAATTGTTCTAATATAAGCATGCGTAATACTTGATGTAAAGTTGACAGCGTGGGTAATAAACACAGTAAAAACACAGTTAAAAGAAAGCACAATTGTTCTAATATAAGCATGCGTAATACTTGATGTAAAGTTGACAGCGTGGGTAATAAACACAGTAAAAACACAGTTGAAAGAAAGCACAATTGTTGTAATATAAGCATGCGTAATACTTGATGTAAAGTTGACAGTGTGGGTAATAAACACAGTAAAAACACAGTTGAAAGAAACATAATTGTTGTAATATAAGCATGCGTAATACTTGATGTAAAGTTGACAGCGTGGGTAATAAACACAGTAAAAACACAGTTGAAAGAAACATAATTGTTGTAATATAAACATGCGTAATACTTGATGTAAAGTTGACAGCGTGGGTAATAAACACAGTAAAAACACAGTTGAAAGAAACATAATTGTTGTAATATAAGCATGCGTAATACTTGATGTAAAGTTGACAGCGTGGGTAATAAACACAGTAAAAACACAGTTGAAAGAAACATAATTGTTGTAATATAAGCATGCGTAATACTTGATGTAAAGTTGACAGCGTGGGTAATAAACACAGTAAAAACACAGTTGAAAGAAACATAATTGTTGTAATATAAGCATGCGTAATACTTGATGTAAAGTTGACAGTGTGGGTAATAAACACAGTAAAAACACAGTTGAAAGAAACATAATTGTTGTAATATAAGCATGCGTAATACTTGATGTAAAGTTGACAGCGTGGGTAATAAACACAGTAAAAACACAGTTGAAAGAAAGCACAATTGTTGTAATATAAGCATGCGTAATACTTGATGTAAAGTTGACAGCGTGGGTAATAAACACAGTTGAAAGAAAGCACAATTGTTGTAATATAAGCATGCGTAATACTTGATGTAAAGTTGACAGCGTGGGTAAAAAACACAGTTGAAAGAAAGCACAATTGTTGTAATATAAGCATGCGTAATACTTGATGTAAAGTTGACAGCGTGGGTAATAAACACAGTTGAAAGAAAGCACAATTGTTGTAATATAAGCATGCGTAATACTTGATGTAAAGTTGACAGCGTGGGTAATAAACACAGTTGAAAGAAAGCACAATTGTTGTAATATAAGCATGCGTAATACTTGATGTAAAGTTGACAGCGTGGGTAATAAACACAGTAAAAACACAGTTGAAAGAAACATAATTGTTGTAATATAAGCATGCGTAATACTTGATGTAAAGTTGACAGCGTGGGTAATAAACACAGTTGAAAGAAAGCACAATTGTTATAATATAAGCATGCGTAATACTTCATGTAAAGTTGATCATATCCACAAGTAAATTTGCAGTATAAAAATGTTCATCGTCCTCCAAGACAAGCATTTTAAAGTCGTCGCGATAATATTTCGTTGTTAATATTTATTACTTGTTATTATCAGCTTGTAGGGATTGCGAAGCTTCCTCTACAGCAGCTTTATTTATCTTACAAAGAAGAAAATACTACGAAAGCTTTACTCAAATCCAAGGTAAATAATTTTTTTGATAATATGTCAGTAACTTCACAACTGAAAGTAATGTCATTATTTGATTTCTTTCTTTGGGTAAGCAAAGAGACTTCTTTTTCTCGACTGTTTATTGGCCCTTTAACTGAAAGCCTGGCTGTCTTTCTGATTTTAAGAGAAATAATCTTATTAATCCAGGGTGTTAGCCAGAAAAAAAGGTTTTGTCCGTTAAACGTAAATTGGGAAAGTTTTTTTGACCAATCAAAGTTCTTGTGTTGGAATAAATAGTGTTTTTTCCAACGTGTTTCTCCTTAGATTGAAACAAAGGTAGCTTGGTTTTGTACATTCCATTTCCGGTGAATAAACACTGAAAAATGCACCCGATGGCACTTCGTTTTGTATATTTCATTTCCGGTGAATGAACACGGATGCACACCGATTACACATTGTTTTGTACATTTCATTTCAGTGAATACACACCCAATATGAATGAAACGCGATACATTTTGAGAAAATAGTTGGGAAAAAGTAAATAAAACGTTCTTTGATATAATAATATAAAATCAAACGCAATGCACTTTCTCATCAGTAAAAATGAAAATCTTCCAGTAGACCCAGTTGGGAAAGCCCCTTAGCTACTTCAATTGGGAAGATTCCGTCAAACGGACAGTATATGGGCTAGCTAACACCCTGTAATCTTCAATTATAATTATATTATATATATTATATGGGCTATTCCTGCGCATTTGTACCATACATGCACGTTCCCAGATTTTTTCTTTGTTAAGCAGTGCTTAACACTCCAAGACGACATCTTTATTTCAATAGCCTGGTGGTTTCTGCCTGTTACTTTGTCATTTGTTATTATTAGACTGTACTTTTTTATTTACTCTGGTTTATCCCGCACGAAGTAAACATGAAAGATGTTTTTTCCACATGTAGTTTCCAGTGGTTGGTGTGGATGGTTGGATTAACATTGGAAATCCTTTCAAAGGTACTTCTCATGGCGAACTTCATGTCTTACTGGCTATGGGGAGTGAAAGTCAGGTGATAAAACATTCTTAGATATACAGGTCGTGCAGGTAGCTGTACTCCAATAGGGTGTTAAAAATGACTTCTTCTCTAATACGAACACTTACCTCTGTCTTCACCTCTCTAATACGAACACTTACCTCTGTCTTCACCTCTCTAATACGAACACTTACCTCTGTCTTCACCTCTCTAATACGAACACTTACCTCTGTCTTCACCTCTCTAATACGAACACTTACCTCTGTCTTCACCTCTCTAATACGAACACTTACCTCTGTCTTCACCTCTCTAATACGAACACTTACCTCTGTCTTCACCTCTCTAATACGAACACTTACCTCTGTCTTCACCTCTCTAATACGAACACTTACCTCTGTCTTCACCTCTCTAATACGAACACTTACCTCTGTCTTCACCTCTCTAATACGAACACTTACCTCTGTCTTCACCTCTCTAATACGAACACTTACCTCTGTCTTCACCTCTCTAATACGAACACTTACCTCTGTCTTCACCTCTCTAATACGAACACTTACCTCTGTCTTCACCTCTCTAATACGAACACTTACCTCTGTCTTCACCTCTCTAATACGAACACTTACCTCTGTCTTCACCTCTCTAATACGAACACTTAGCTCAAACCCCACATTAGATTGGTTAGACTGGAAATCTTTTCACGATTCGTCTGGTTAATAATATTCAGAGTGAATTGTTATTTGTTTATATTGTTTTCAGATAAATAGACTTCTAGATATTAAGCAATGCTCTGATGACGCTGATCATTTCAATGCAAAAGACAGGTATTTCATTTTTGCACATTTTATATTAAAGCTTCAGACAACTTGTAATTGTAAGCAACGTTGCCTGAGACTTTCATACGTTCATACATATACTGTATATCAGTTCTTGGGCATATTTAACAATTAGTCGCCGAAGGCGAGGTGATTACAAGCCTATATTACTGAGTCGAAGGCGAAGTGAATATAGGCTTGTAATCACCGAGCCTGAGGCGACTAATTATTTTATAATTTCAGCATTGAAAAAGTTTTATTTATAATACGTGTTTATTTTATGAATATAATTTGCATAAATAATTTACTTCCGTCTGATTTTCAGCCATTTTTTGGTTAAAGCAATAGTTACTGCTCAGAGCAGTCTGAGTTACTGCTGAGGGAGCCAATCAGAATGCTAAAAGCCATTTTTCAATACTGAAATTATACAAAACGAGCATATTATATACTTCCAGTCAATCCAGTATCCTTTAACAGCTTCGTAAGGAATGCTTTTGATTTATAACAAAATGTCATTCAAGTGGCATAGCATTAACCTCTATTAACCGTGCATTAACTGATATTCTTTCTTTCAGGTTGCGAAATGATTTCAATATCTCGTCCAAGCATTCGGGAGAAAAGCATGGTTAGTTGAAACTGAATAAATATTTTCACAAGGCTACTGACGCTTTTTCAGCATTCAGAGTCTTAAGAACCAAAACTTATAGCTAAAACTTCATTAATTTTATTTATTTTTTCAACAATACAGTTGAGCATTGGTTTGAAATTTCTGTGCAAAATGTGAGAAAACTTTCAGCGTTTGAGAACACATCGCTGGCTGAAACAGATTGTTTTGTTCAATACAATTTTCCTTATCAAAAACCTGATGCGGAAGTTGATATGAGTGTAGATCTTAGTCAAGGTAAGCAGTTGTTGTTTCATTATGCTTGGGATTTACATTTCATATTACAGAGCTGAAGCACAGATTAGAAACAACAATTATGTCCGAGATTTTGACAAAATCAACATTGCATTAAAAAGGTACTTGACATAGAGGTGAATGGCTATCACTGTTTCAATTTTACAGAAAAACTTTCTTACGACGTGTAGACCCTAAGCAACAAAAAATGTCAAATTTGCACTTTGATCTATCATGGAAACTTTTACAAGAGGAGGTGCATGGCTTTTCAAGGGAGGTGCAAAAATTCTTTGGGGGGGAGGGGAGGTGCAAAACGATATCACGGGAGGTGTGCACCTCCCCACACCCCGGCCATGCTGGAGTGGTATCATTAAAACCCTTCCTACAATGTTCTTTGAACACGTATCATGAACTATACACAAACATAAACATGTACAATTGTGACTTGCGGCTCAATACAGAAACCTAGTCCAACCAGGCGCTCTTGGGGGAATAGTAGACTCTAAATCCAATTCTAAACGAAACCGAAACCATATCTTTAACCCTAACGGGCCTGAGAGTTAAAACTAGAAAGACAAAAATAGAATTTTTGATTTAAAAAAATAAAAATACGTCAATAGGACACAAGTATCACAGCTGCACGCCACTGAGCTATTGGGTACAAAACAGAGTACAGTACAGTGGTTTAATACGTCCAATTCCCAACAAACAAATTAACCAGAGGCCGTGGAACCGGGGGGTGGCAATGGGAGCGTATGCCCCCCCCCCCCACTTTTTTAAAAGTGAAAAAGTGCCCTTTTTTCTGGGCTTAAATGCCCCATTTAAAGAACGAAAAAAGTATTTCTTGAATAAACGCCCTCTTTTTTCTGGAACGAAAATGCCCTTTTCGCAGTAGTAAAGACTCTGTAAAGGCCATTTCCGACGTTATAGAGACTCCATATTTTCAAAAATTTTCGTTCAGCTCGTGAACGTCATAAAATCGTTTGATTTTGGTCATATACAAAAGTACCCCTTTTGGTCAACGCCCCTCCACATTCGAAATGCTTCCGCGGCCTCTGAAAATTAGCCAACATTTCAGGCCAACGTTCAACAGTCTAGTGTCTTCATCAAAGATCCTGACATACGCTAATGGCTCGTGAGTTACGTCTGACATTATATACCTGGTTGACTTTAACAAGATGTTCTCTTAGTTTGATCTGGCTGCTTTTAGAGAAAAGGAAACGAATAAATTGTTATACTATATTGTGAATAATATATTGTTTATGTACCTTTAATCTGTAGATATTCCTGGTTTACAAAATCATCGCACAGCGACAACTGTGTGTGTCCCAGATACAAACTTCAACGATGTGGCTCGGTATCGTGTTGTTTTACCTCGGACGTTGCCAGTTCAGAGATTTTTACTTGCTGCATATCATGGATCATGGTCAGGCATGTCTGCTGCTGTCACGTTTGAATTGTGGAAAAGATATTATTATCCGAACATTAGGGACCAACTTATTGCTAAGGTACATGTACTATAATACAGTCTAGATAGTCTGGTTATTCATCAAGATAATTATTACAGGCATATGTCGGATGAGAGGTACATCTCGTTGAATAATGAAAGTTAATTGAAGTATTACTGTGTGCGGTATGGGTCACACACCGATATATAGTGCTTTCATAATACACACGGATTTTAATATTCTTTTGTTTGCATCCTAATAAGTCTTCTTGCCCTCATTCCTGCGACTGAACTGGAATAGAATTCTAGAATGTGAACGAGGCCAGGAAGGAATTAGGCTTATTAATATTCGCATAAAAAATGTAACCATCTCTATCATGAAAGTGATCTGTGGTGGTTCGCTTGAAAACCCAATGATCCTTAAACTTTCCAATAACTTTAACTGTACAGTACTAGTATTTTAGAATGAAATACTTCAGGTCTACTTTGTGATTACTCAGATCATGACTGGGTTATCTTTGATACTGTTGTAAAATGAGGCATTCTGTAATCAGGAAATTATATTTTAACAGGCCGTACTACCACTGTCGAAGCTGTGTGGTATGATAACAATGCAGATACCAGGTGACTCAGATCATGACTGGGTTATCTTTGATACTGTCGTAAAATGAAGCATTCTGTAATCACGAAATTATATTTTAACAGGCCGTACTACCACTGTCGAAGTTGTGTGGTATGATAACAATGCAGAGACCAGGTGAAACCAGTATTCAAAGTTTCTCTTTACCTCTGACACCATTAGCTAATCCTACTGAGAGTAGGAAATCAGACCTACGAGGACTTCTGGATATCATCATTAAATACCGTCAGTCGAAACTAGTAATTCCTCAAACACATCGAGTGCACGGGAATACAGCTGATGTGAATACTCAAGTTTGCTTGGCAATTGAAGTCGTTCGTGCTTGTGGATTGAAGGTATATACTGTATATATTATACAAGCATGTTAGGTAAGATGCCTGCCCTGATAATTTGGAAGATTTTACGTAAGGATACAACCAGCTGAAAAATACAAGGAGAACATCGACGTTTCGAGCGAAGACTCTGGGTCGGGAAATTAGTGTCAAGGCCCATTTCCACTCAGGAAAATTTTCCGCAGAAAGAAAAATTTTGTAAAATGTGATTGGCCGACACAAATTTTCCGTCGGGAAAAAATTTTGAAGTTGAAAAATTTCAACTTTTAACAATATTTTCGGACAATTTTCTATCCATGGAAATTTTGCTTGAGTGGAAATGGTCCTTTAGGGCCTTCGAAACGTCAAAGTTCTCCTTGTACTTTGCAGGTAGTTGTATCAATCCGAAACTTTTCATTATTGCCAATTATTGCCACTAAACAGGTAGGCAATTTGTCGACGCTGACCAAAAATAGCGGCTCATTTCTTCTTTGAGTTTCCATTTTCGCGTCGAAGAGCAAAAATATAGACTTTCGGAGAATATTTTAGCTGTTTACTATCAAATATGTTTGTGAAACAGTTAATAATCTCACTGAGGAAGGCCAACGGTTTCTGAAAAGCTAAAGTACGTCGAAATCAGCTTTGGAATAGACTATATTTTCACCGGGGAAACATGAACAAAATGGATATTTACATCAACACTAAATTTTGCTGGTGCCTACAGAGCTAGTTGGATTAAAACAGATGTTAAGAAGTAAGTGAAAATGTGAACTTTGTGAATTATACTTTCATTAAAATGTTTCAGAAGGTTTGCTAATGTCAAACTACACGTGTGACAGAGCTGTCAGTATACCCATATTTCAATGTTTATGTTGAAATGACCTATCTTCTTTGAGGTATAGCTTAAAATTTAGGGTATGCTCATCACTTGAAACTAGCTTTAAATCAAAGTTTTATCTATAGTCTTTATATTAGAATTAAAATCATTCATGGGAAAAATGTGCCAAAGGGTTGAAATTGCCCTTGTAAATGTACACTATTTTTGACATGCTTGGGTTAGTATTTTGAAAAGGTGTTCTGGAAGGAAAATATGTCTTGAACAATACTGGTTGACCCTTAAATTATAACTAGTGTTATGTAAATCACAGAAAATTGAAAAAAATCTGGTCCATACACAATATTTTGGACCCTATGAGATCCCGAATGGGGCTTATTTCAATGTTGAACCTGTTTACCTGGAAAAACTTAGAAAATTGAATAAGTCAAGAAATTGACTATGCTCATCACCCAAAACCAGGTTTTTCTAATTGCTTTTTCACCTGGGTTTGTGGCAATGCCAGTTATGCGACCACGAAAAATGCGCGCGGCACTTTTTTTGGACACTGAAGATGGTAACATTTGATGTTGTCATATATTGCCATCCTCTTATCGTAGCATAACTTAACTTATTTTAGTGAATTTGTTAAAGAGTTGTGTTCACTATATGCTTGTAGTATCTAAGATTTTTTCATAGCATTATATGATAAATTTAAGTTCTGTTTTCTTTTATTTTTAGGTGATAGTATCTGTTCATTCCAGTGTTGGTATCAAATTTTGGACAAGTTTCAATTATTATTTCACATTCCTTTATTCAAATATCCAAATAAATGGAATATGACATCAAGCTGGAGGACTAGATCCTGTTTTCAAACTTGTTTTTTGTAAAAATAGAAAATAACAACTTATTCTGTGTTGTTCTAATAAAAACCATTGTTTTTGATATGCATATATTTTAATTTTATTCTTTGTTAAAATGTGTACCTGGAATACTGAAATCTTTCAGATCAGCTAACAATACCTTTATAACTTATATAGCCAAGTGTTCTATCTATTTTTGTTCAGATTAAACAAATAATGGGTAAAATATTAGATAAAATTTTTTCAAAAAATATGAGCTTGCCTGTTTTCAAAGCATAAAAAGCAATAAAATAAAGCAAAAGTACTTATTTTTTATTTAAAACCTTTGGAATGCACAGCTTAATGTTTTCCACGAAATATTACAAAGTTTCCGTTCATTAAAATGTTGTTTTATCAGCTTTAAAACCAGATAAATCCTCGAAACACTCCTGATATATGTCGCCATATTGATTTTCTGCGCGCATGCGCAGACAAATTGCCTACCTGTTTTGCCACTATACCTACGCTGGCACAGAGCGTAGAGGAAAGAGCCTGGGAACGAGGTTACACCATTGAACTACAAGTTTACTTATAGTTCAATGGGTTACACTGGCACAGATAAAAAGAAATTTAAACAAAATGGCGGCACAACTCGCAAATTTATAAACTACGATTTTCCGAGTTTGTGTTAAAATAAAGAATGTAAAAGAGAAGAAAAATACCCAGCAGGCAACAGGATATGCTGCTGAATCCGTGTAAGTAGTCTAAGTAGGTTCTTTTAATTTTAAACTCGTTTACACTACGAGTTTTTGTCATGAACTGCAATTGTTGTATGAATGTTAGTTCATTTTTCTTTCGTCTTTATGTAACAAAACACTTACGCCCGTATTCTAAAAGCTCACTCACACTCACACTCAATGAGTGGAGGTTCAATCTGAGCTTTTCTTGAGTGTCAATGCTGTTTTTGAATAGCTGGAGGGTGAGTAGTCACATAGTAAGGTACGACACTAACCCTTCAGCTATTCAGAAACCGCATTGACACTCAAGAAAAGTTCAGATTGAACCTCCACTCATTGAGTGTGAGTGTGAGTGAACTTTTAGGATACGGGCGTTAATGTCTGTTTCCTCGGGAAACAGTTTTGTTTCCCCCCGAAAGATTCTCGGGAAAACAAAACTATTTCCCTCGTGATTAAGTGTATAATATAGCATTCTTTCTCTTGTAGTGTGCATTGAGTGAACTTGCTAAGAAAGATTCCAGGTTAACGTACGCCTCAGAAGTCGGTGGCAATCCTTTTGTAAAGATCAAGCTGCCGTTTAATATCAAAATGAATGAACGAACAACGCGAACAATTGCCAAAACATTTACACCAGAATTTGGTTACAGAATGGAATTTATTTTACCGCTTGTTCTAAGAGACAACATCATTGGTCGAGATAGTCAGGAATTTTCTGGAACATTGGCTGAATGTCTGGAGTTTGGAGAGGTTGTCTTTGAAATATGGTAGGTTATATAAAGCGTGCTCTGTGCGACGAGCCTTGAGTTTAAATCATTAATTATTCTGTTTGCCATCATACCAAGTAGCAAATAGAATTTCTCTGCCAGACAATTAGAAGCAACAAGAAATTTAATGAAATATTCTGATTATACAACATTGTCCATCCCACTGCACCCCACTTCTTTGTTCTTTCTGTATCAATCTCCTCATCAACTGCTGTCGACCAATTGAATAGAGTTTGAAAACACATGAAGGAATTGCACTATTCACGAGATAAAGCACGCTTATTACATATATTGCATCGGCCTGTCAGAAAAGTCTCACAAACAAACAAATGTTTCACTCGGTACAGCCGACCTTACAACGGTGGTACAGGCAGCCACCTACTTCAACTCAATAATTCATGAAGGAAACACAAAAGAAATCATGAGCGTGAAGGAGTTTGGATATCTGATACACAATCATGCTGATTTATAGAAACTTTAAGTTCAATTTTCTCACCAAATATCATTCATTTATTTTAATTAAATTGTTGAAGAATATACGAATGTTCTCATCAAGATGTTTTGTATATCCAATACAGCCCAGTGGCGGACACTTCACGAAATATGGGGGGGGGGTCAACATGTTTGCCAAAAGGGGTTTTGGTGTCCGTTCAAAGCTCTAAGTTATGCGAATATTTCAGAACATGGGTCACTTGCATTCTCGTACCCAGAGCCCTTCTTACGCGCGTTCGACCGAGCGCGACGAGAGGCTCTGGCCAAATCCATAACCTGATACCATAAAAACATGGTAAGAAAACAATATCCGGTGTTAGAACTAGCCAATCAGATGCCAGTTCGGATATGGATTTGGCCAGAGCCCCTCGTCGCATCGCGCGTAAGAAGGGCTCTGGGTACGATAATGGGGTCACTTGATGAAATGAAAGAGTTGTTGACTGACATTATATACTTTTTCTAAGATAATCAATTAACTGTATCGATTAGCGTTGTTGTTTAATGTACAGTTATAACTATCAATTCAAATGGTTTAAAAATTTTATCAGTAGAGATATTAGTCGAAACGTTGAATAAAAGTGTTAACCGTATTCGGAGTGTCCATTGTTTTGTATTTTCCAAAATTACTCAACCGTAACTTTTAATTATCTGGTACTGTTTCCAGGCATCAAAGACTTCAGGAAAATGATGAAATCATGGGTGAGGAAATTCCAGTGAGCCAAAGTTTTTATCACCGTCAACTGCCAACGTCAACTGATGTTTTTATGGGTGTAGTCAAAATTCCCTTGCAGCAGTTGTTATTTAGCCATACAGGTAACTAAGTTAGTTGTTTTCATCGAAGAGTTTTAAATATGTTTGTTATACGATTTTCTTCGCTGCTTTCGACGTGTTGAAAGTGTTTGACAGGGCAAACCACTACATTTTTTCCGAAAAAGTGACAAAAACTTTTAATTTGTAAACCAGTCTTTACTTTCAGGGCCAGTTGTTCAAAGGTGGATTAGCCCTAACCCTGGATTAAACGTTAACCCGTTTTAGTTCATGTATCTCTGCAAGTTTGTTTATTACAAAACCCCAGAAAAGAAAACTCTTATTGATCCAGACACGATTTCTAAGAAATATTTCCAATTTTATACGCAAGCTGTTGGGAAGTTGAACAACCCGCCCCAGAAGAATAAATTATCTAAATACAAATATTTTTTTCCCGTTGATGTGTTAATAACTTCTTATTAGCCGAACGCGAGGTCTGTTCAGAGAAATATCGGACCGAGGTCTTTTTTGTACAGACCGAGACCGAGCCCGTAGGGCGAGGTTTGTACAAAAAGACCGAGGTCCAATATTTCTTTGTACATACCGAGCAAGCGAGGTTAATAAAAAGTTTATTATATGGCATTTATACTTGAAGCAAACAAGAAATGCAAGATTTGAAATGTATATTGGTAGCGTGGTATACATTTGGTCGAAGAAAACAGAAAATACCAATGTATACCAATGTATTCCTTCTTTTTCACTAAAAACCATTCGTAGACATCTTATTAATAACAAATTAAATTATAATTTTCAATTAGTTTTGCTGTTTTGTTTTAAAATGCATGCGTTTGTTTTTACGTAATGGACCGCCGCTCCATTACAGGAGAATAATAGACCGCGGAAAGTGCTTCTCAGCCAATCATAGTCCGCCATTTCTCCGGAAGTGATGCTTGCCATGAGTACGCAGAAACTGGACTGTTTGGTGAATAACTTTGCAGACTAGTTGAAACGCAATCTAACGATTTCAGTCTATCGTCCCACATTTCAAAAACTTTTTCAGCAATGACAACGGCATATTTTGTGGATCTTACTTGACGTGTCATTTTCAGTGAGCTCGATATGCATGGGGCAAGAACTTCACTCATTCGCCCAAGGAGAAAGATAAAGCCAAGATGACGGAAATTGACGTCCAATAGCTCTGCAGGTCGCAAACAGCCTTTTTACCATTTTCCCAGCTAATTCCAGTTTTTTCCACAAATGGACCGTATCGTTAGACAAGTTATCAGTCGATAAAACCATCGTGCTATTCTTTAAATCGATGTCAAAATACGAGCGTCGTGTTAACCGCGCAGACAAAAACAGTAGAAAGGGCCTGGAACTGACGTCCCAAAGCTCTTCAATTTCCGCCATCTTGGCTCCAGTTTTTGGACTCGACTTCTCGCTCTAGATATATATAGAGTTCAGTGGTACTTTTGACGACGACTTGACGTGTAGTGTTCTTACTTACGTCCTCTAAATTTATTTGCAGGGATTATGGGTTGGTTTCCAGTAAGCTCACGTCCTTTGGGCTGGTCCAGCGAAGATGATGCAAGAAATAGTTTGGATAAAACGGTCGGAGGACTGGAAATAATCATAAATTTGAGTGAAAGCACAGCTCGAGAGAAAATCATTGAAAGTGGTCGAGCTGTAGGATGGTGTCCACCATTATGGTATGAACTTGAGGATGGTGAATGGTTAAATGATACAGTGGATAATGGTATCATGAATGTTGGTCAAGGTCTTTCATTTCTTGTCAACATAAAGAAAGTTTGGATTCCAAAGGCAGTGATAGCTGCTGAACAAACGAGACAAGCTGGAAATAAACACATTGGCTGCTATATTCGATACAAATTTTATGACACGAGTAAGTAGCCTGAACCTCCAGGGTTGTATAAACAGGTAGTTAGTGCGAAAGTTTACTAAACGAAATCACGTATTTTAGAGTTGACTACGATTTAACTACACAATGAAAACTAGTTTTGGTTGGTCAAATATATTTACTGTATCTGAACAGTTGTCTCAGTCGGGATTTCCCAAAGGGTTGTAGTTGATATTGCCGTCCTTGGAATGCCGTCCTTATATGTTAGGAATGATGCAAAGATATTTAACCAAATTACTGTAGTACACA
>CACRXK020007777.1:0-14449 GCA_902702795.2 Paramuricea clavata
CTCAGTCCCTCAAACGTCAGGTTTACGCGGATTGGACGTCAGTTTCATTCCCCCTCTTGCAAACCGTTGCACGGCCAGTATAAATTTGAACGCAATCACGAAAAAAAAATTTAAAACATGGTCAACTCAATGCAGTACATTCTAGGAGCAAACTGTTTTGCACCTAAAATTTACTGCATTGATACTCTGGTACTCAGTTCAAATGCTCTGATAGTGTTATCGAGATGAATCAGACTCGTTATATTCAGAAGTTGTTATCTAGATTTAGGATGACAAACTGTAAACAAACTATAAGCCTAATGCAACACCATCTGTCCTCGGATTAGAGACACGGATGGATCATCACCAGAGTTAGGAGATCCCAATTTGTACAGACAAATTGTTGGAAGTTTGATATATGTCATGACTGATTGACTGGTACTAGACCAGATCTGTGTTACAATGTTACTAAATTATCTCAGCATATGTCCAAACCCAAGGTAGCTGACTTGAATGTAGCTAAACACGTGCTTAGATATTTAAAGGTGACATCAGAGCATGGTCCAAAGTTCAGAAAATCTGAAAACCCTTTGTCGCTAATTGATTTTAATGATTCTGACTGGGCCGGGAGCTAGTATTAGTGATAGGAGGAGTATATCTGGTTACAGTTTCCAGTTGTCCAAGTGTTAGCCCGCGTGCAGGCCCAAGGGAACCACTATCAAGTTCCCTTCAGCCTGCTCCCTTGGGCCTGCACGCGGGCTATCCAAGTGTGGACCATTGGTATCATGGAAGAGTAGGAAACAACAAACTGTAGCTTTGTCTACGTGTGAGGCAGAGTATATAGCTCTTGCCGAAACTGTGCGGGAAGGGAAATTTTTAGGTAAGTAATAGTGTACTTGTAAATGTGGATAACCAAGGCGCGATACAGCTAGCGAAGAACCCTATGTTTCATAAGAGATCGAAGCATATAGATATCAAGTACCTTTTTATTAGGAGCGAACCAGAGCTATAGGTACGATAAACGTCGAGTATGTTGCAAGTGAGGATAATTTGGCTGGCATCTTCACCAAACCGGTAGGTAAAACCACAGTTAATAAAATAGGATGGTTTGGCTAGCCGGCAAACTTCAAAGAGTTTTCGCAAGCGGCGGCAAATATGTTGAGGCAACAGGTGGGCAATTTGTCGACGCTAACCAAAAATAGCCGCTCATTTCTTCTCGAGTTGCCATTTTCGCGTCGAAGAGCAAAAATATAGACTTTCAGAGAATATTTTAGCTGTTTACTATCAAATATGTTTGTGAAACAGTTGATAATCTCACTGAGGAAGGCCAACGGTTTCTGAAAAGCTAAAGTACGTCGAAATCCAGCTTTGGAATAGACTATATTTTCACCGGGGAAACATGAACTAAATGGATATTTACATCAACACTGGATTTTGCTGGTGCCTACAGAGGTAGTTGGATTAAAACAGATGTTAAGAAGTGAAAATGTGAATTTTATGAATTATATTTTCATTAAAATGTTTCAGAAGGGCTGCTAATGCCAAACTACAAGTGTAACAGAGCTGTCAGTATACCCATATATCAATATTTATGCTGAAATGACCCATCTTCTTTGAGGTATAGCTTAAAAATTAGGGTATGCTCATCACTTGAAACTAGCCTTAAATCAAAGTTTTATCTATACTCTTTTTATTAGAATTAAAATCATTCATGGGAAAAATGTGCCAAAGGGTTGAAATTGCCCTTGTAAATGTGCACTATTTTTGACATGTTTTGGTTAGTATTTTGAAAAGGTGTTCTGGAAGGAAAATATGTCTTGAACAATGCTGTTTGACCCTTAAATTATAACTAGTGTCATGTAAATCACAGGAAATTGAAAAAAATCTGGTCCATACACAATATTTTGGATTCTATAAGGTCCCGAATGGGGCTTATTTCAATGCTAAATCTGTTTACCTGGAATAACTAAGTCAAGAATTTGACTATGCTCATCATCCAAAACTAGGTTTTTCTAATTGCTTTTTCACCTGGGTTTGTGGCAATACCAGTTATACGACCATGAAAAATGCGCGCGGCACTTTTTTTGGACACTGAATATGGTGACATTTGATGTTGTCATATATTGCCATCCTTTTATCATAGCATAACTTTTTTATTTATTTATTTATTCATTTTGTCACACACATTAAAGATATACATTTACGTAGAGATAACAATAACAATAACTAGAGAATGCTGCGACAGGAGAAGAAAACAGAAACTAAATTCCAATTGATATTCGACCCCTTAACAATTAATGGATAACGAGGCGTACTAGGACAATTATGCACGAACTTATCACAGATTACATGGAACTTAACATATAGGATACTGTACAACGAATTATAGAACAAGATTAACTATGGTGGTATGTAGGTAAACAGTTTGGCTTTGTAATAAGATTGTAGGTGGTGCTTGAAGATCTGTAGGGAATGGGCGGCTTTGATGTTCGGTGGTAGATTGTTTCAGAGAATGACAGTGCGTGGGAAATAGGATTGTCGGAAGAATTCTTGATTATTGGAGACGATTATGTTATAGTTGTTAGGGTCGAAGTTGCGTGTGGCATAGGGGTTAGTTGCAGGTGTAAGGTATTGGTTAAAGGTGACATTAATAAGGTTGTATTTGATTTTGTATAATAGTGTTAGGTCATAAAGTTCACGCCTGTGTTCAAGTGGGAGAAAGTTTAAGGATATTAGTCTGTCTCTGTAGGTAACATCACGAGGAGGGTAGTTCAGAATGAATTTCGTTGCTCTGCGTTTAACGTTCTCTATTAATTTACGTTGTTTAGCCGATTAAGGTGACCACACACACGACACGTAACTTAACTTATTTTAGTGAGTTTGTTAAAGTGTTGTGCTCACTATATGCCTGTGATATCTAAGATTTATTCATAGCATTAGATGATAAATTTAGGTTCTGTTTTCTTTTATTTTTAGGTGATTGTATCTGTTCACTTGAGTGTTGGTATCAAATTTTGATCAAGTTTCAATTATTATTTCACATTCCTTTATTCAAATATCCAAATAAATGGAATATGATATCAAGCTGGAGGACTAGATCCTGTTTCCAGACTTGTTTTTGTAAAAATAGAAAATAATAACTTATTCTATGTTGTTCTAATAAAAACTATTGTTTTTTATATGCATATTTAATTTTTAAAATTACATTTCATTCTTTGGTAAAATGTGTACCAGGAATACTGAAATCTTTCAGAACAGCTAACAGTACTTTTATAACTTATATAGCCAAGTGTTCTATCTATTTCTGTTCAGATTAGACAACTGATGGGTAAAATATTAGATTAGAATTTTTCAAAAAAATTAGCTTGCCTGTTTTCAAAGCATAAAAAGCAATAAAATAAAGCAAAAGTACTTATTTTTAATTTAAAATCTTTGGACTGTACAGCTTAATGTTTTCCACTAAATATTACAAAGTTTTTGTTCATTAAAATGTTCTTTTATCAGCTTTAAAACCAGATAAACCCACGAAGCACTCCTAAATATATGTCGCCATTTTGATTTTCTTCGCGCATGCTCACACAAATTGCCCACCTGTTGTCTTGACAACGATTTGAAGAATAATATTACGGTTTTATGAACTGATAACTTGACTACCAATACGATCCTTTAGAGAAAACTAGAATTAGCTGGGGGAAATCAGTGGTATAAAACTGTTCACGACATTCAATTTCCACCATTTTGTCTTCACTTTTCTCATGGCCCGAATGGCCGAAGTTATCACTCCAGATAATTATTTCACTGCATGGTATTTTCACTGCATAGTATCCACTACCCATTAATGATGTTCAAAGTCCATTTAAAATACGTATGTTTAATGAATAAATATTTAAACAATGGGCAGCTTAATTGTCCAGCGAAAGCAAAGGCAGATAAGGTCATTGGATCCCTATCAATCCCATGTGGCACCGTGTTGGCCAATGTCACATTTTTCTATAAAACTACATGGTCGATCGGTAAGAATCTTACGCGCGACGTGTTCGCTAGTGTTAAAGTTGCTCCCATCGGTTCATTATCGTAATAGATTAATCGTCATTTACAATCGATTAAAATTGATTAATCGTATTGAGGAAATCTAGACACGTCCACAGTGGTTAACTTCGCTTTGCGCGGCGGCGGCATGCTTTTAGTTCTTATTTGACAGCCAATGGGAGCGCTAGTGGTTGCAGCGAAATAAAAAGCAAGCCGTGTTTGTCGTATGATAACATCAACAACACCATCTCCTAGCAATCTTGCATTCGGGAAAGAAAATTATCCAGGTGTCATGTTATGTATACACGGCTGTATTGTTAATAAAAAACAAACCCCCAACAACCTCAGAGAAATTATCGATTAATCACTAATCAACAGCTCTTGCTATTGTAAATACCTGGGAGCATCTATTACATAATACATAAATTAACCAATGGAATAAACAATTGAAGCAATAATTAAATACCTTAAGATGATGTGCCGTAGTATAGACCTTTCCACATCCTGTATGTGTGCAATGGAATGGTTTCATCCCGGAATGTGTTTTCATGTGTTTATTAAGATCACTCTGAGTTATAAATGCTTTATCACAGCCTTGTGATTCACATTCAAACATATCTCCAGTGTGACTGCGAATGTGAGCTTTTAGTCTGTAGGGAGTTGAGAACTGCTTGGAACAGCCAACTACATCACATGGGTAGGACTTCTTCAGGAGAGTGGCGTCCTGTTAATTGAGAAAGAAGGATGTTTATGAATTACCATGTATGTCAAACAGGCAACAACATTTTTGAAGGTACTTTTTAATCTTTACTTCATAGTCCAGTGGATATGCACAGATATTTGAGAAAATCATGCACTTTGTGAAAAAAGCACCAAATTCACAGGAAGTGTAGACTTTAACATGATAATGAATCTTAGACATGGAGGCATCGCCAAAACTGATGCTGACGGTTTAAAATTTAGGATTTCTTATATTCTCTTATTAATCTCTTATACAATTAAAAATTGTGAAATTGCAGGTTCACATATAGCAAAAATGACATGCGTCATTAGAAAGCTTACAAAAAACTGCATATAAGACATTTAAGCAGTCACTTTGATTTTCCAACTCCTCTGGAGTTATGAGCGGTTGAAAATATGTTCTAGGGCTAGTGTCCAGGACTTTGGCGGGATTATTGCCTATTTATCACGTTTTTAAATAGCAATAACTGGAAAACATCTTGGAAAATCAATCAGCCGTTTAAAAGTCTTATATGTAGTTTTTTGTAAGCTTTCTAATCATGCACGTCATTTTTGCTACATGTGAACCTGCAATTTCACAATTTTAAACAGTAATAGAGTTTAATAAGAGAATAAAAGAAATCCTAAATTTTAAGCCGTCAGCATCAATTTTGGTGATGCCTCCATATCTAAGATTCATTATCATGTTAAAGTCTACACTTCCTGTGAATTTGGTGCTTTCTTCACAAAGTGCATGATTTTTTACTTTTCCGCTGGACTATCAGCAATACTTGAACTAAATTATACCGGCCGGAAATATAACAGACCGGAAATAACCGTCTAGAGACCATCTTTATTAGACGTCTTCAAGAGAGTGTCCTGTTCATCCTCGTCCCCAGGCCCAAGCTCGGATGTGTCCTGTTAAGACAGGTGGAGCTTTTCGACCGTCAGAGGTGGAAAATATATAATTACTTTATGGGACCGCAAGAGAACATTGAACATTTTCTGCAAATAATAAATTAAATTGACACTCGGGTACTGGTAACTGTGTGATACTAACAAGTTGTCAAACTGGATGTAATGCTTTAGTTTAATGGACAAATTTATTTCAGTGCACCGAGGATCTTAATAAATAAATAATACTTTTTAGGAACATAACATAAAACTGATCGGTAGTCAATTTATCCCGGGCGTTCTGTGACCCCCGTCCGTGATCATATCAGATCATGTCAACGGCATCTAGTAAATTACTTAAATAACATCGCCCGAAGTTCAAAGGTTTTACTTTTATCGCTGAAAATCACCGAAACTTTAGAAAGTGGAAATATTTCCAGATACATGGGCCATCATTCGAATATTTACCATCAAAGAACAAATATGACTGAGTAGTTTATTTTGTCTAAAAATACATTCCCATGTACATGCAAATTACATCCTCTGAGAAAATTCACAAACTAACCCCTCGAAATGCGAGGCCCTTGGCGTGGCTAGAAAAACAATAAATTGGCGGTTCGAATATCCCAATGACCAATGTTTTGTTTTTCGTTCTCATATCTTTTTCTTTAAGCCATGTGGTGGCCAGCTGTTTTTTAATATGGTACCCAGGTGGTAGCTAGGTGTTTTATAACGACTGCCTATAATTATACAATAATTACCTTTTGGTTAGATTAGGGTTAGAGTTGGGGTCAGGTTTATTTTTTAATTATAAATTTGTACTTTCATATTGTACTTATATAAGTGTGGAATTACTAGACAACAAAGTGGAGTTACTACTGTATGACTGTAAATTACTATTATTAAATTAAATTGCCCCTTCTTTCAAAATTGGTTAAATTATTTTTTAGAAATGTTATTTCGCTCTCACAAGAGGCGATTTTGTAGTTTGCGCCAATTTCCATAATTCGCGCGCGAATTCGAATTGTGTCATGTACGTACAGTACAGGTAATCTTCTTTCAGAAGAGTTAGGTCATGTACGTACAGTACAGGTAATCTTCTTTCTGTTGGTGAGAATTTTTCCTATTATTTTTCTTTCTAGGGGAAATGTTTTCTGGGAACTCAAAACATTTTCTGGGACCAATGGTCCTGCGGTCCGATACTTTTCCCACCCCTGTCAACGATGGGAGTAATTTATTATACGGGAGTAATAAGGCAATGTTACAACTCTTGACATAGTTTGCAAATTGCAATTTTGGATACAGAGCCATTTTATCTTAACACTAGTCACAGAGAAATGTGAGCATGCATTGCCCGCAGTCTACTCTGCCGCGCATTCTTTACGCAATTTCACTTTAAGGGATGGAAAATGAAAGAAATGTGACGAAACACCGCGAGTAATGCTCAGAATTTTTTCTCCGGCTACGTGCATTACTTTTTAGATAACATGGTTCTATGTTAAATATTGCGTTGCAAGTTGCGGCAGAAATTGCTTTGTGAAACAAACATGAGAGCTGCCATTTTTCCCCTTCAAGGGCTTCAAAGACGCTCAGTGACGGACAATAGAGTGCGGGCCAGTCCATTTTTAAAATTCTCGGAAAGTTTATTCCTTAAGTAACCGAACGCTATCAATGTTTTTCAACCATGAAAGCCTGTTTTTCCTTACCTATGAATTTTATATTAAGTTCAAAATGGTCACAAGGTGCCCAGAAAGTTCATGACGTGGTTCATAAAATCAACGCTGCGTGTGCAAGTCTCGAGGGACCATGAAACCCTGCTTTTAATTAAGCAAATTGCTAGTACAGTAGCACTTAAATTTGCAACAAACAAGTTTGGAGGAATGACGTTTGCAGCAACAACATTCAAAGCTCTGTCGAAAGGTATGGGGTTTCACCAAGTTTGTAAACAATTTAATCGATTGGTCTGATGCCATGTTTACAACAGTATAAGCAAAATGTACTGAACTTCAGACGGGCATAAAATCATATCGGGCGGCAGGTGAACCCGTGCTTTTTAATAAACTTACATGTTGATGATCGTCATCATGATGTCCTGCTGAGGGATCTTCAAGAACATACAAGGTCGGTTGATCATGATCAGTCACATGATGTGATATGTTCGAAGCAAATTGAGATAACGCAGCAAGTTGTTGATCTGTTGTCATGGCAGGTGGCGCGTGGGATATGGTTGCCATAGATATACCATCAAATGAGCCAGGCTCAGTTGCTATAACAACGTTACCATCATTACTATGGTGCACAAAGGTAGCTGTGTAAAAAATAGAATGAATGAACTCAGTATTGTTACGATTGCGCATCCAACGGCGTCTCAGGTAAAATGTTTCCACCCTCCGTATATCCAGACCTGGAAATAGTATAGTGGAACCTGTGAACGCCGTTCCAAGAAAATATTTTGATTTCCAAGAAAGGCTTTTCAATTTTGGTTGGCAGAAAGTTTTGGGCTGGTAACAGTGGGAAAAGTCAGAAAAACTAGACCGGTATTAAGTCAATATTTTTGGCCTCAAAACGTTTTTGGTTTCCTTGACCATACATTAAAAACTCCTTGAAATTGGATTTCTTTTATCATATATACATTCATACACTAAAATAATTTTCTTGAAATTTCCTTGAAAATGGAAACAACGGCTCCATTTTCCAGTTTCCGCAACGGTTGCAACATTTTTTAAAACATTGCACAGTGTAACATCCCTCTTGCAACAAGTCTCGCAATATTTGCTCACTTTATGGCTTCTCGTTGGCTCTTAGCTGACAATTTGCGCCGAACGTTAAGCTGGAGTAATACGAGCAACAAAATTGCTGCAACTTGCAACAAAACTGATTTCTACGCATGTTATTTCAAATGTTTATACACATAAATTACAAACACGAGGCAACATGTGCCAACATTTCAGTAGCAAATTTTCAATAGCAAATCTTCATACAAATGAATTTCCTGCAGCTGTTTAACATTTCCTGCGAGCAGTGCTCGTGTTCTCCCACCCAGTTGTACCTGATATAGAATTATCGATATCAATACAGTTAGTTTAGTACAGCAATTAGACTCGTGTTTTACCTTCTCCGGTGCCAGATACAGGTATACTGACAGTCCCAGGTAATAGTTCTGCCAGTGCCACACCTCCCTGATCTAAATATACAGTCCTGGGATCTGAACTAACAACAACTGCTGACGATACAAGGTCATTGGCCGTTAAATTGCCATGGTGATCAGAACCAGGATAGTCTTCTGTGACTTGGTTAGTTTCTTAAATAAAGAAATTACACAAGAAATATAAATGCTTATAAGCGAATTCTATCTTTCACGAAAGATACATATATTTCTGTTAATTGGTTCATTCGTACTTTCTAGAGTGTGTATAAATAAAACCTGAACCCTTTCAAATTCAAATTAGCTATAACGTATTGTATAGTAATTTGACAGCTCTAATTGCTTTGAATTAATGGTTGTGTAACACACGGGACAAAACTCAAAGAAATAAAAATTAGAAAACTTAAAAGAAATACTGTATTTCTTTTAAATTTTCTAACTTTTGTTTCTTTTAGTTTTGTCCCATGAGTACAAGACCTTGTGTTCTTATACGTTATACTATATATATACTATATGAATTTGAAAGGGTTCAGGTTTTTTTTATACACACTGTATATCGATCACTCTTAACTAAGAAATAGAAATACACTCGCTTGCTTACACAGAGTTACAGATGTAATGCGTGAGACAAACGTCGGGGCAATACGAAAGAAATGTGTAAAACACAAGACAATGGCCCATGACGCTCTTTTCTAACCCTTTTGTTTTGCTTTTGGATAGATTTTGTTTAGAATGTTTTCGCAACAAGCGAAGACAAAGCCGGGAGCGAAGGGACTAAAGAGCTTATTATAAATCACTAGAGTGGTAAATTGGTCCCTCGAGACTTGCACATGGACAGCGTCGATTTTAAGTACCACGTGATGAACTTTCTGGGCACGTCGTGACCGCTTTTTAACTTAAAATAAAATTCATAATAAAGATCTAAAAAGAATGGTAAATGCTCAAGCATGTTTTAGAACTGCAAATACAGGTAAAGAAAATTAATATAACACAAATGCCCTAGTGCATGCATGTGCTTGTCTACTGACATTAGAGAGTATATAATTATTTGTTATAATTGTAGTCTATAAACAGCCAAACAAGCAATTAAGCTTTGGCTGGAAAATAACTATTAGCGGTAATAACAACTTAATTCAGTTAAAGTTACGAAGCTTCCTTGTCTTGGCAAGAGCATGTCAATTAAGTATGAAATCTTACGCTCATGACTTTCTGACACCACATCATCATCCAGTATAGAGTCTGTTCTTGAAGAGCTTGAACTATGCTCAGCAGAAGCCTGGAATTGATACAATAAGATACAATCAAACTTCTCTTTCATCTGAAGGTTTGTGGCTGCTAGTGAGTGGCTGATCATGCAGCAATTGGTTATTACTGATTGTTTCAATTCACAATCGCCCAACTAGGAGTGCAATTGTTAAAACCTTGCGAATGACACCATTTATTTTACACGCAGGCTAAATTGGCATTAACAACTACTAAATTCAAATAACTGCTTTGCCAAAAAACTATATAACATATATGTAACATGAAAAATAATTTCTTCACATGACAAAATGATTGATTTTTAACCTGCACCACCTTTGCATAAGTCGGTTATATATTAGGGGACTACCGGATAGAGCTTTTCGCTATCCGGCCGGATACCGGATATTTTTATATAAAGCGCGGTCCTCATTTAAGGTGAAATAATAATCTTAATTGGTTAAAAAGTGAACTAAGTGTTTATATATATTATAATATTTCGACTTGAAATAATACGAAACAACTTCACAGTCTAACATCGGTGAACATGCATGCAATTCCATGATGCATGCAGTTGCAAAAGCCTCGCTCACCAAGTTCAAATTAATCCGCATGCATTTACAAACGAGCATGAAAATCTCAAAAATAAGGCTAGCCTTTCTTCGATCATTTCAAGTAAGTTATGATAAGATTTTTCTAACGTGAAAAGAAGGTCTGATCATAAAACTAAAAGAAACAATATCCAGTCCTAATATATCTGCCCGGATATAACGGAAGAGATTATTTCGCTATCCGGACGGATGTGATAACCAGTGCATCCTTATTATATATAATCGCTTCCGATTGTCTACCGATAACGCAATAATCGGTCCGATTCCTATTCTTGGTCAATCACTAAAGCCGGTTTTCCACTTCGCCCGTATCGGACCGAAACGTACTGGTGAGCATGCGCAGATTGAAAAGAGGTTTATAAATCCACGTACTTCCGGGTGTATTCGCGTATCAAAACGAAAAGGTCGTCGCAAGTCAACTTTTTGGCGTACTACGGAAGTACTAACAAATCAACATTCACGAAATTTTGAAATTTAAAAATGTTTTTGATACGTTTCGGTACGGTACGTTTGAAGTGGTAAACCAGCTTAATATAGCTTCTATATATAAGCTCCTGTGGAAGCTACTGTATATACATATAGGGACTTAATGCTAGATTATACATATAATAATACCTGTTCATTTTGTGCTGTGGTTGCTGTAAGAACGGTGACTGCGTTACTATGATCTGAATGATCAAGTAAGTCATTACTTTCCCCAGTGGAAGAAGAGAACACTTGTTGTGGTGTAAGAAACAATCCAATCACTTCTTGACCTACACATGGTAAAAACAAAAATTAAGATTAAGAAGGACGACTTTCGCCCTTTGTGCAAAAACGTCTAAAGACCCGGTGAAACGAGATTGAGAGTTGACGAGAGAGACGCAACTCTCACTCGCGTTTACAGTCAAACCGGATGTTCTCTTGCGAGCAACATTGCAATATTCTTCCACAGTATTGCAATTTTGATAGACAGATTGCTCTGAGCAAATTGCAACCGACGCGAACAAATTGCAAGTTGGAAATTCACAAAAGATTTGTAAACAAAGCCTCTGATTGGATTATAGGAAAGAGGGAAGCCAATCAAATAGTGTGAGCAACTGGATTGGTGCTTCCGCCTTTCTTATAGTCCAATCAGAGACTTTGCTTACAAATCTTTTGTGAATTTAAACTTGCAATTTGTTCGCGTCGGTTGCTAGGATTCCAGAGCCTTCGACAGTAAATAATAAATTGAAATGTCGTGAAGGCTCTGGTTCAACGGGGCGATTCTTTGATTGAACCGCGCCAATCACAAAACAGAATTATGTACTAATTAACTAAACAGAATCTGTACTAAAACCACTAATTCTGTTTTGTGATTGGCGCGGTTCAATCAAAGAATCGCCCCGTTGAACCAGAGCCTTCGCGACATTTCAATTTATTATTTACTGTCGAAGGCTCTGGAATCCAGGGTAGTCGGTTGCAATCTGCCTATCAAAATTGCAATATTGTGGGACAATATTGCAATGTTGCTCGCAAGAGAACACCCGGTTTGACTGTATATAACACAAACGAGATCTCAATCATGAAGATGCACTCTAACTTTAACATTACATTGACTGTTCAAATATTGATGAGACTTTGTGCACGTTTGACAGTTATATTCGCGCAGCAATATCTACTTTAAATGCAACGCTTGTTCACCTACAGTAAATATGCAGGAGAGCTGGTTAATGAAACTCTCATTCAAACTCTTACTAACTTTTACTAACAAGTTAATGCAACTTTTCGACTGTTAAAAGTCAAAACGTAAATCAAAATCTCTTTTGTTTTGACGCATATACCACGCACTTCTTTTCTAGCAGTGCTTTTTGGTGTAGTGCTGTACCGGATATTTCTTTTTTTGGCACTGTATCGTTTTGGCACAGTACAGTGTATTTCAATAAAATTGCTCTTCTCTTAGCCAATCAAAATTGAGTAATATTTTCATGTATATTATTTACAAAAAAACCGGCTACACAAGAGCAATATTTCCGTGACAATTAAGTTTTCGTGTTGTATGCCAAGTTTTGGTATGATAAGTTTTACTTGTTTCATAACCATCCTCAGAGATAGTTTTCAGAACCATCCTCAGAGATAGTTTTCCTATCTCTGAGGATGACAATTAAGTTTTCGTGTTGTATGCCAAGTTTTGGTATGATAAGTTTTACTTGTTTCATAACCATCCTCAGAGATAGATTTCAGAACCATCCTCAGAGATAGTTTTCCTATCTCTGAGGATGGTTCTGAAAAAGTTTTACTTGCTCGTCTGTATGTAGGCAACTTTGACATTTTTAAAGGCAAACTAACATGGTTTGAATAACTATAATTATCATGGTAAAAATGTGAAACTGAACGTACAATAATTTACATTTCGTCTGTATGCATGGGTCAACAAAGAATATTTAGCAATTAAGTAATTTGAAAACCAAAAACTGTCATAGAAAGTTTTTTTGTACGTAAACACTGTCCACCACTGGAACTTAAGATGTTCGGAACCTTACAAAATAAGACGTTGTTACTAAACTATTTCTTTCGCTTAAGTCGGTTGCATGCACAAGAGCAAACGTTTTTTCTATGATAAGTTATATTAATTTTGGCAATTGCAATTGAATGATACAGTATGTGTAACATTAAGGCTGTAACAATAATTTTTCAACCAATGAATCGTACCATGAGAATTTTCTCCAGATACAGAAGATCATTTCAATGAACTTTATACTGTTACTGTAATCAAATTAAGCTAATTCAACAGCACTTTAAATGAATGAATATAATATGAATTTCATAAATGAATCATCCCAGTTAACCGGGCCAGCCCGGCCACCTCCATATGGACAAATAAACTGGTTCTTACCGTGTGATTTTTCAATATCATTATCAGAATTGTCAACAGTTGATTCCAAGTGAGCTTCGTCTTCCATTCCTCAAACTAAAAACAAGTCAAATAAATGCAATGGAAATATTGTGGTAATTAAGTATCGATATATACAATGTCATGTACTACTAACTGTATGGCAAGGTAATTTATCTTGTTAATTTAATGCGAACCAATATGGCAAAGGTAGAACCAGCGTGGTTACATGCAACCCAAATATTACGCAGTTACAGATGCCAGTATATATATAACGATAAGTACGATACAGACTTCATTGTGGATTATTAACGATCGGCAATGCATGGGCTATATGCCGAACAACACCACCAAATCATGGCAGATTAATCTTATTCTGTACGGACATTTTGACTGAGCAAACAATGTGGTTTTTATTTAAATTAAACTAAGATATATGTATTTTAATAGTAGTATTACGAGAGAAGAAACACACCAATACAACCTCTTGGCTTCGCAGTGACAATTAAGGTACTGTAGGTAGTCAAAAGCTACTTCAATCTATATACTAGGCCTATAGCCTTAGCAAGATCTGGAGCAAGATCACTACATATTAATTAACCCATTGCCCCCCAGTTCTCAATCTCCTCTTGATGAGTAAATTAAATCAACTGGCATTATGGAGAGTAAATTATAAAGTAGGGTGCATTAGGGCACAATTTGATGTGCACCTTATTGGGTTAACCCACTGAAGGTCAGGGCTCTCCCCTTACCTGTTAGTTGCCTCAATTGAATCATGGTGTGGCAATGGTAATACAGGTTTTTGGCTGAAGTCAGACCTCTGTATCATATAAATATACTCTGTCCTTAAGCCGTCTACCGTACCTAATACGTACCACACCGCGGCACCGCCCCTGAGGGACCGGTCATTAATTACAGGGGAGGGGGGGGGGGGGGCGGGGGGAAAGGAAAACTTACATGCTAAAATTTTGTTGGCCC
>CACRXK020007778.1:0-22052 GCA_902702795.2 Paramuricea clavata
GTTTTAAAAAACACCCCCCCCCCCCCCCGCGCTCGCCAGGATTTTAGGGGAAAAAATTTTCGTCGGTAAGTTTAGGGAAATACCCCCCCCCCCGGACCGTCCCTGATAGCAAGACAACACAAAACAAACGCATTTTGTGGCAGAAAGTATGGGGCAAGGAAGTGCTCGAACGGTCTGGAGGCTCTAGTCAACCTATGCCTACCTAGAGGCAAACGTCTAGGTTGCAGAGGGCGAGTTGAGAGTACAACTGGAGTTGACTTCTGATGGTCTAGGAACCACCATTGGTTTACGGAGACACTCAAGACCTGATAGAGGACCAGGTAAACCTCTACATAACAAGGGAACAGCGGGCGAATCCGAGTCCTAGTTGGACTGCTGACCAACTATAGATAAAGGGTACTCAACTATGAAGTAAATGACCCTTCGAGTTTGTAGAATCTTCTCATTTCATGGGAATACCCTGAGCCTGCATCACGGCTTCAAATTTAGAATTTCAGAATAATTAGATGCACTATCTAGTGTATATAAGATATCCAAGGAGCGGACATCATATCCACACTTAGTGATAATGCGCGCAGCTCTGTTTTGTAAACGCTGCAGTTTATCAGAAAGTGTGGAGCCGAGGCCGCCCCGACTGAAAGGCTCAGACTTTGCCTGTGGCAGTGACTCTCACCCCCGGCTCTCCCCGAGGACTACGGCATAAATATTTACACGCATAAACGTACCAACATCAGCATGTTTGAGAGCTCCAACATCGTTCGTTCCATCACCACACATCAAAGTGACATAACCAAGACTTTTCATCTTCGTTACCACGAATTCCTATGACAAATATAGCGCGGCCAAAACTGTAAAAACGCGTCAAAATAAAACGAACACAGGTTGATGATTTATACAAAGCCGTGTGGGTTCATCAAAAATAGAATATTTGCTTGCTAACAGGAATTTTTTGCCTTTCCGCCTGAGACATTGGGGTTGATATGTTGGTTATTATAATTAGTTGGATATCTTTTATTATCATTTTAATTTAAACAGGTAAGACTTTTGCTTTATTTTGTTCTCTTCTACTGTTCTCCACGTTCGTTGGAGATTGTTATATATTTGTTATCCATGTTTTTTTGGATTTTAATATTCGAACTGTTCTCCATGTTGTTGGGGATTGTTTTACTGTTCTCCATGTTTTTGGAGATGTCTTGTTATAAGTATAATATAAGTAATTTTGGCCATCCAGGGCTCGTAACTTGCGGCGACTCTAAAAATGTCAGCCATACTTGATATACTTGCCCTGTGAAAAATTTTATTCGATTATCATCGTTTTTCATGCGGCTCAACGATGATGTATATTAATCGCACGATTATATTGTAAAATAAATCGAACACGGGTTGCTGATTTATACAAAGCCGTGTGGGTTCATCAAAAAGAACGTTAGTTAATATCCTGTATGAAAGTTTGTACAATTTAATTTGTGGAAATTCCTGATGTTTTTATGTCAGGTTTATATGTGTAATAACTCATTTCATTATATGGCAAGCATCACTTCCGGTGAAATGGCGGACTGTGATTGGCTGAGAAGCACTTTCAGCAGTCCATTATTTTATAATGGAAACAAACGCATGTATTTTAAAACAAAACAGCAAAACTAATTGAAAATTTGAAAATCATAATTTACTTTGTTATTAATTAGATATCTGCGAATGGTTTTTAGTGGAAAAGAAGGAATACATTGGTATTTTTTTGTTTTCTTCGACCAAATGTGCCCCACGCTACTAATATGCATTTCAAATCATGCATTTCTTGCTTGTTTCAAGTATAAATGCCTATAAATGCCATATAATAAACTTTTATTAACCTCGCTTGCTCGGTATGTACAGAGAAATATCGGATCTCGGTCCTTTTGTACAAACCTCGCCTGGGCTCAGTCTGTACAAAAAACACCTCGGTCCGATATTTCTCTGTTCAGACCTCGCGTTCGGTTAATAAGAAGTTAGTAATGTTAGTGTAAAATTTGATCATATGTTGGCCTTGTATTTGGTCTAATCACATGAGACATACTGTGGTCTATTGTTTGCAAGCATAATTCGAACCGCATGCATTTGCTATTCTGGGTAATTGGCTTGTGCACGGCCCCTGAATTTTAGAAACATTCCTAAAAAATGTATTCCTAGCTAAGGCCCTAATATACCTTATTTTCCTTTCTTTTCCTGGGTTTTTGTTTTAGTTTGTATGAAGCAAGAGAGAGTTTAGAGAAACAAAACAAACAGTAAAATATACCATTCGTATTATCTTTCGTAGCGCATTTGATAACGACGTAAGGAAACGTTTATCTGACAATGTGAACGACCGGCGGCCGACCTTCTGAAAGTACATTCTGATGGAATTTTTTGTTACTGCATACATTTTCTTATGGCTTTAAACATTGGTGAACAAGACTATATGTTGGCACGTCTGATTTTAGCAATATAGCCGAGAATTTAGAATTCTTACATTTTGCACAAGTTCGTAAAATAGTAAATATAACTATAAGATATTTGAGCATAGTGCAATTTTTCAAGCCGGTTTCGAGTTAAACTTACTGCACAAATTAGTGCATTTTTAAATCGGCCACGAAAATCATACTAGGCTATTGGCTTAAATGTTTTATACATACTTTTTTGCAAACTCTCTAATGGTCTAGTTTATAAGAAAATGCTAGTTGACAGCTTGTTACGAAAATGCCATCACATTAATTTTCTGGCACATTTTCAGGTGTTGGGAGGCCGTCTATTGTTAAATAGAGTCTATCATCATCATGTAACTTAAGAGTACGATGAGACCATTTTCTCATTGGTTATTGAGATACGATATATTTCAGTAATATTTCATTGACAAACCTTTTGTTTTGGGGCAACTCTGGCATATACTTTAACAACAGGCCAAAGTAGCGACAACGATTTGCTGAGTGGGCCATTACTTTGCAGCAAAGGGAAAGCCTGAAACAAAAGTTACACTTTTTATTCACATGTTTATTGACTTTGGGAAACGACGTTCATTTCATGGGATGGTGTACAGAAAGCTAGTTTAAAGTAACAATAATTTAGGACTGATTTAGGAGTCGAATTTCCGCCAAATTTAAAAATGATTTCCACTACGTTCTGCGCATCAGTTCTGCTCATAACAAAGGGAGACCCCCAGATATAAACATTGCCCAAATTTTGCATCTTTCGAACTTTTTTGAATTGAAATGTACAGTTTATATTCATTTACAAGCATAGCGAACCAGAAAAGTGTTATATATTCAGTTAGTATATCATATTTTACAAATATAGCAGTTCAAAACGTAAACAAAGTTCGCGCATGTGCACAGGAGTGGACATCATCTTTAAATAGTTTAATGTAATGCAGCTGATTTTTGTATTCGAGAGAAATGCCTCAAATGGCCTTTTAAAGGACAATGGTAACACAATTTTTTGTTGTCTCATTCGAAAGAACATTTAAAGCTTTCTATAAAACCTTGTTACAGAGTTTTCATATCTTGCTTGTTATCTTGAAATATTTTGACTGAAAGCAATGAGCTGTCCACCATCTTGGATTATTGCGAATATGTAAATTACGTAACACGTCCAGTGATCAATATGAACCAGAAATGGAATAAAGACATTTTAATTGAAAACTTTTGATTTTTCTGTGTTGGTGTTGTGTACTCAGGTGAATAATATGATGTTTGTGATGTTACTCTGAGTGTATATCCACACCGGGCGAGCTTGAAAAATATGCCCGGCCACGGTGGAAATCGAACCTACGACCTTTGGAATACTAGCCCAATGCCCTGCCAACTGAGCTACGCGGTAAGGACGGTTCGAGTAAGTGACATTTCGGAACAGAATCTAGTTCCTTCAATACCAATGTAATCTAGTAATATGATTTCTCTGTGTTGGTGTTGTGTACTCAGGTGAATAATATGATGTTTGTGATGTTACTCTGAGTGTACTTAGAAGTAATTTTATAAAACGTCATCAAAACGAAGATGTTAAGAATTAATCCAAGATGACGGACAGCTCATTGCTTTCAGTCAAATATATTTCAAGAGTTAAGGTTGGTATGAAAAATAAAGACATAGATTTTATAACTAATTTTAAACGTTCTTTCAAATGAAACAAAAATTTCAGTTGTTCAGTTTCACACCATCACATCAATTTCCCCCGCGTAATGCAAAATGACTGAAACACGGCAAACTTCGCAAGGCTATATTATTAGCAGCTATCGTAGTTGGATGTGGCAACCGTATCTTTGTCTTATAAATCTCAAGGGATTGATTGCAAACCGTAAATACGAATATATGAGAGACTAATATATACATTGCCCAATGAAAAATATATTAAAATTTGGATGAAAATTGAATGAAAGATTAGGAAAAGTTTGTCAGAAAGAGTAAACTGAATAAGTAATTAGCCCATTGTATAATTTATGTATGATACATATCACGGCATACAGTCTCCGAGTGCCCTCTGGTTTAAAAGGTTTAATCGCTGAGAAATTGTGAGCGTGGCCCATATGCAGTGATTTGCTAAGACTTTCATTAAACATAGCATACTCTTATTGGGATGAAAAAAGAAAGAAACGGGATAGAAAATCTCGGCATAGTAGAATACCTGCCATGTTCACAAATTCCCTGCGAGTAATCTTGAGACAATTTTTTAATGACAAAAAATAAAACAGTGTGTTGCAAGTTCAGCAAAAACTGTCCCCTGTAACATTGCAGAGAACATGTGCATGCATGGAGATATGCAATCTCGTTCCCAGAGTATGCCTGTTCGCGGGTTATGTACCGCAAACAGGCATACTCTGCATGGGAACGAGATTGGGAGATCTGCACAAGACAATCTCGACTTGCAAAACGCTTTTGGAACTTTTACAATAAGTAAATTACTTGGCAAATTATTTGCCATTCCATTATACAAGATGACAAAAATTTCCAGCAAGATGGAAGAAAATTTCCTATGAAGAAATTTTGTTAAAACATTCCTGGCAGTCGCGTGCTGCTGCTGAGTGCTGGTGATGCCAGACATTTTCCTCAAGAACATCACTCATTTGGCCTAACATGAGAAAAGTGAAGTCAGAAATTGACGTCCGAAGTCTATAAAGGGCGTAAACAGTTTTCACACTATCCCCACTGGCCCCCAGTATTTTCCAACGCATCGTATGGCTAATCAAGTTATCAGTTCATTAGACCATAATATTATTCTTTAAATCAAACTCGAACTTCGGCACACTGCTTGCAACAGAAAGGAACTTGCACTGGACGTCAATTTCCGCCATCTTGGCATTATCCGAGTTCTCGCTCCATGGAGCTCGCTGCTATACAGGCTAGAGACTTCAAATATCTTACCTCACCAGTAACACATAGATCAAAGTTTTGTTTCAACTTTTTTACTCCTCCATCAGGTACCAAGGGAAGTGTAGTAGTTTTATCCAAAGATTGCCAGCACCACATTTGTTCTTCTGAAGAAGGATAACTGTGTTAATATATGTATTTATTTTTCAATTATTAAAGGAAAAGTTTGTCCTGCTATTTCGGGTCGAAAACAAGTGAATGCGTCGTTAATGTACAAGTGCATGGTAATTAGTTGCTAAGCTTATTTTGTTTATATACTTAAAAGGCGAAAATGCCGTGCAGCTTAGCAAATTTAAGCCTATAAAGAGAGTTGTTTGACACGCCGTTTCCCCTTGGCAGTTAAAGTGACCTATTTGGGAAATTTCTCTAGTTGAAGCAAGGAAAGAGCTTGATAACTTTGTGCTTTTCGAAGACATATCGTCTATACTTCTCTTTCGACACACTTTAAATAATTAATTGATTAATATCATGTTATATACAAATAAAAAAATTTTTAAAAATTATAAAGTTGGCGGTAAAATAACAAATCTTGGCATGATTTATAAATCGCTTTTTTGTAAATATTGTTCCTTACTCATGTTATAAGACGGCCGACTGAAAATCACCTTTTATGCTGAATGGCTACCGTGAGTAAATATATTTTTGCCGGCCGAGCGCACACTATTCTTGACGTGTTGTTCAGAGTCCCCTCTACAGCATTGTGCGTCGCAGTTTTGGCCTAAATTTTGCCAGAGCCGGAGTTTATTCAACGCTGGCAAAACTCCAGCAGTTAACAGTGTTTTCAATAATAATAATCATCATAGCAGGCTGCATTTCAAAAATAGGCGTCTGCGTTCAAATCTTTCAAGTGAAAGCCAAATTTCAACCCTTTTTTAGGTTTTCAGTAAAACGCAATCTGCATGCATCCTATAAATTTAAGACTGATTTGGACTTCTTTCTTCTCCCCACCTTAAACTTTTGTAATAATATGTTGCTCTTACTTTCAGTGATAATATTAACTTTTAATATAATACTCATCTGTACAGGATTAGTGTAGGTAATAGTACGCCTTCGAGTCCATTTTTGAAAAGACATGCATGAGTATGCTGTCCAAGAGGATCATGGTAACTGTTTATTTCGTAGTGTAAGCCATCAACTTTACAAAACAGAAAGTCGTCATGCCCAAATAAGAGCTCTTGCAATTAAACATTTAATAAACGAGTTACGAAGGGAGTGATAAGGAATTGTTTATCCCCTAAAAACGTTGTTCTAATCCACATTTTTTAGTAACGTGCCTACTCTAGCCTATGGCTGCTTTAGCCTATGCCTGCTCTTAATGTTCTAGGTTGTCGGCGACCTTATACAGTTCTTGCCGTGTCGTGTCTTTTTCAATTTGAAACTTTACACTATCCTTGGATCGCTAGTTACTTGCTTTATACTATTTTCAATAAAATAATACAATCTAATGTCGCTAGAAAATTACAGTAAACGAAAAAATAACTGGCTGTCAGAGGTGAAATAGGCGGCGGTAAACCGCCGGTAACCGCCTCCTATTGAAAACACTGGCAGTATTTATTTGTGCTGCAAACTACTGTCGGACAACGGCGAAAAAACATGAATCCATCAACGAAAAAGTAAATACCAGGCCTTAAAATATCTTTTACAGGAGCGTCTGACAAAATGTCCGATGACTTTGAGTCGGACATGTGTATGAATTAGTCCGTTGACCTTCAGTTCAGTTTGGCTCTGAAATAAATCTGAATGACAACACATTAATATCAGCGCACAATGTATTCATTCTGAACGGCAAATGTTGTGAAGATATTAAATAATTTGTGTCATTCATACTTATTTCCAAGCCAAAATTAACTTGCTTGCCAAGAACAGCTAGCTAGCAGTAACAGCACAAACAACTTAAGCCCGTTTTCCATTTCACCATTTCATTCGCCACCCCGCCCTCGATTACATTAGAACAACATTTCCAGTTCACTTTTGATACACTACTCTGATTCTTCATTTAACATAAGAGTCTCTAGTCCTGGACTAGGGTACATTTTGATTTACGTCGGACAAAGTTACAGTTAGGTCGGACACCAATACACTCGGGACGGACAAACAATAAACCTCAGTTTAACTTAGGTCTTACACAGAATGTCCGTTAGTTTCCTCCCTACGTCGGACAATTTCACGAATGGGTCGGACAATGTCCGTGACCGACCGATATTTTAAGGCCTGAATATTCGCACTGACACTGCTTAGGCTTGTCACAAATATTGTAAGAAATTTAAAGTCGTGTATGTATATCAACCATGTATATCAATCATGTTTTCGATGGTACGAAATGTGCATGTGAAGTGTTAAAATCAAAAACAAAGATAGTGCTTCCAATTTGAAATGTGAAATTTTCATGAAATTTCGAATTTTCACAAATTTGCTGGAGCTGGAAATTTTCTGCCGAAGCCGACACAAGCCGGCGAAATAATTTTTGAGTGCTTATCTTGAGAAAAACAACATCAGTATACTCTATCGTACCAAATTCAAATTGAAAAGTATCAAGCTTTCGTTGGTAGCAACTACCTGAATAATATAAGGAATTCTCCTTACATACATTGGCACAGACAGTTCAAGACTATATCAATGTAATTTTATCCCTGGTAGTGTTCTTATGCGATGTTTTGACCCTGTGTGGCGGTTGAATTCAATATGCTGTGGCTAAATAATAAATTTGAAAACATACGCGGAAGTAAATTGATTCGGATTCCTTACGGAAAGGCTTTTTTTTACATCGTTTTACAGTTTGTTTTAAATCGCTACCGTACTATTGACAGTATTTATATTTCACTGTTCATTCACTGTAGTTTGGAGTTTCGACAAGTCGAGGATTTTGAACAATATTAATAAACGTTAAAACCATACTGAACAAAAGTTTTAAAACTGGTTAACAACATACGTAAAATTACATTGTCATTGACCATCGCTTTGTCAATCTGCGTCGCGTAAACGTCTCACGAATCTGTCTACTTGAAAAACACTCAGTCAAAATTAGTATTTAATAACATCTAAAATGTAAACGTAGTGTAAATTAGTGACTACAGAGCTGCAAAGATTTACACCATTTTGATGTTGTACCGACACCCAGAAATTTAGAGTGAAATTGCCCGCCAAACTGACAACATAATGAAGCGTTTTAGATTATAAATTCTTAAAACACACATACCACCAGAGTTGTCTCCAGATGCTGTTAATACCAAGGTCTGTTTTCTCGTCAGTTTGAGTTCTTGAGCGACGTGACAAGCAGTGAGAGGATTATCGCCAGTAATCATTACAGTCTATGAAATAAAAAACCCAGCTGTACTATCTCATCATACAACGAGCGTGGTTAGTCTGTGTTCCAGTTCACTACATCGTTGTGTGTGGACTGTGCAATATGCCATTCTCGTACCCAGAGCCCTTCTTACTCGCGGTGCGACGAGGGGCTCTGGCCAAAACCGGATACCATAAAAACATGGTGAAAGAATATATCCGGTATTAGAACAATAACCTTCGTTGTAGCCAATCAGATGCCAGTTTGATATGGATTTGGCCAGAGCCCCTCGTCGCGCTCCGTTGACCACGCGTAAGAAGGGCTCTGGGTACGAGAATGTGCAATATGCCAATTCGAATTTTCCACTGCACATCCAAATGACAAGTTCTGTAAGAATATAACCTTTCGATATTACGTCATTTGCCTGGGAGCCTCGCTCTCATGAATCGTGAACCTTGCGTAATTTACTAATGAGAGCGAGGTTCCCAGTATGTGTGACGTAATTATGGAAAGGGTGTATTAGAATATGCTTATGAAAGCGCAACCTCGTTCCCAGGCTACAAGAGGGAAGAGACTGGGAACGAGGTTGATGAAAGTGTTCAACTGAACAACTAGTTTCCGCACGGCTGATTCGCTTTAAATGAGAAAATATATTCTCTTATGGCCAGCTCAAGTCTCATTATCACTTGTTTAAAGCGGTCCAAAATAAATTGGAAGAGTATCTGGAAGTTATATCTTTCAAGTTACGTAGAACATATTTGCTTGATAGTATAACTAATTTAAACACGTAACGATTCGTAAGGAATGTGGCAGATTTAAAAACGTCTCCTCATTATAAATATTCTCAGTGGCTTCAAAATTAATTTCCTGAATTCGAAAGGTTTCTCTATCCAGTCTTAATTTTGAGATCAGAGATATCACTACATTTGCGCATTTGCATGATCATATACTATAACATGTTAATTTGCGCAATATAAATATTAAATATTATTGTGAGGTCAACAGGTGGAAAAATTGTTTGAACATGCGCGAAAAGTGCGCGTGTATTCTGCGAGGGCAAGATATGTATGACTTGATCGGGTTTCCAATTCTTTTTGTGCAAAGTTTTGAAGTTGAACAATTTTAAACACTGTATTTTTTACTGTAGCTAACACCCTAAATTCCATTTGAAAGTAAGTTCTTCAAGTTTTCGACAACTAAGTAGCAAATTGGAGCTTCAATTTTAATGCACAAATTGTTCGAACTTCGAACAGCTAGCAGTTGGCCTCAAAACACGATTTGAAGTTTGTCGTAAACTTCTCAAATTCATTAATAATTCATGAGCAATTCAGCCAATGATAATCACCTATTTGATCACAAGATGCCATTTGGATAACCCGGTGAAACTTGATGAAAGTCACTAGTGTTTTCATCAAATATCTTAATTACGCATGCAAAATTACTTGAATAGAATTCCTAATTAGTAATTACGTTATGCTTGGTAAACAATTCTATTCAAATGAACAAACGAAAACGTCTCGATTCATTTGAGAAGCCATATAAACAACTCGAGCTCGTGTCTCACCGGGATATCCAAACACTCGAAAACAATGTATGAAAACACTCGCGCTTCGCGCTCGTGTTTCCATACATTGTTTTCTCGTGTTTGGGTATCCCGGTGAAACACTCGTTCTCGTTGTTCATATATTACGTCATATGTAGCTCTTCAATGTTCCACATATAACACCTATTTCTCAAATGCCATTCAAAACGTAGAAATTTGGCATAATAATATACTTACATGATGAGAAGCATGTTGAATTTCTTTGATCGCATTTCTTGACGTTGCTTTTAAAGGACATGAAATAATGACAAAACCAGCAAAAGTCAAGTCACACTCCACAGAACCGCGTTTCAGTTCTCGAATCTAAAGATACAAGATTTTGAAGTTTCAGGCAAAAGTTGTTAAAGCCAGTTAGTAAAAAGAGAGAGACCTGATCTAATTCTTTGGAGAAGAGTCCTTTATTGGCTAACCTTCCAAAAAGCAGGCTTTCTGGCATCCTTGTGTAGAAAAGTAGGACAAAAGTAGGACTAGAATTTTAGGAAAAGTAGGAATAAAGTAGGAAAATGTGTAGAAAAGTAGGACAAAAGTAGGAGTTTTGGAGATGCAAATAACACAAAAATATACAAAATTGGCCCCTAGGATATATGTGGTAAGGGGTAGACCATTAGATATCTGATGGGGAAGTTGTGTGAATTTTTGGTGCTCAATATTTTTATGTACTCATTCATCTATGCAGGATTTTTTTTCCCAAAACTTTTAAATTCATCTGCTCTGCAGCAACAGAATTCAAATGCACGTATTGGGCTACACAATGCACCAATCCACACTACGGCAGGAGCATATATCAGGGAGGTAGGAAGCTCTATTTGATTGGGGGGGCTGAAAGCGAGGGCCGAAGGACCGAGGAAATTTTTAAATTTAGAGTCTCTGAAATGCTATTTCCTGGACTTTGGGGAAGATTTGACAGAATTCTAATGGTCAGAAAATAGCGTTTTACTGGGTTTTAGGTATGCCGAAATTTACCATTTAGTAGTACTAAATGGGCGAAGGCGTATTTAATTAACAATATATTGGATAAGTTGCAGGAAAGTATGGGTAATATCTTCATTCTTTGCAGTTTGTCATGGATTAAATGATAAAGGTCTGCATGATTTTGAAAAAAAATAGATTATTAGCACACTATTGGGGGGCTGCTACGGCTCTGTATATATGATGCTTGATTAACTGGGGAGGGGGGGGGTTGAATATTTGGAATATCTAGATCGTCGGAAATGGCACTTTCAGAGTCTTCATAATTTATTGATTATGATTCTAGAGATGCTATGAAATTATATACTCGGAAAATGTACTTCTTCTCCTCCTGAGATCTTATCATCTGGGACACAAATAGGGAATACAAATTGCGAGTCCTATAGATCTAATTACGAGCGCTATAACATATACTGATTCCCCAAGCTGTCTTAAAAAAGTAGGATTTTATGAGAAAAGGTAGGAAAAAGTAGGAAAATCAAGCAATTTTTAATAAAAAATAGGAAAAGTAGGAAAGTTGAAGAAAAGTAGGAAAAAGTAGGAAAAGTAGGATGGCAAGAAAGCCTGAAAAAGGTTTCATAAAATGAAAACCATGACCGGATTTTGAGGGGAGGTCGGGGGAGGCGCGCACCTCGCTCCTCTGAAATCGTTTTGCACCATCCCTTGAAAAAGTAAAATGATGAAAGTCAAAATTTGACTCAAACTTAACAGCTAACTACCTTTAATTTTTGTTATTAAAATTTTAAAAACAGTTTGTAACGACGTTTTTCGAAAGAAATTTTGCAATGTTGCTACGAGAGGCGAAATTGGACGAGTTGTATAATTCATGAATATATTGATAGATATGTACACTGTACAGTACACACATACGTCACACAGTTAACTTCAGGGGGTTACGTTCTAAGCCCTAACATTCCAGGTGTATGCACCTCCCCTAAAATATTTCCCACCTCCCCCAGCAAAATCCAGTAAAGACCATGTTTTATTGGTCCAGTATTACTGCAGGAAGAAACCGGAGAAAACCTATGGGGTTTGGCAGAATCAAAGTGAAAGTATAATTAGAAAAGTACATATTGAAAGCAGTGGCATAACGGAGGAACAGGGGGCTCTTGGGCATATTTGGTGTGGGGGCCCCTGTTGACTGTTGCCATTGTTTGACTGAGATATTATATTTATATTGAATATTTATAGAATGTTCTGGAAAATTCCATGTCTATAACAGTAACAATATCCAACACATGTAACAACTAATAAGAATGATTTTTGTTTTATTTGAAATGGAATAAAAAAAAAACAGATACCGTTGTCGATGGAGGTTTAATTCTTTAGCATTATTAATTTTGCATTTTCCCATTGATTCTTAACCTGCATTTTTTACATTTTCTAATTTTCTGGGCGATAGGCCGTGGCTGATGGGCCCCCTATAACTGTCGAGGGCACTTAGTTTTTTAACCGCTAACCATACCTAATGAACGTTACGCCACTGATTGCAAGCAGGAATTATGATCACGAAGGAAAACGCTAATACACTAAACACGCGTCATTTATTTGGAATTCAAAATGGCTGCCTTCGATGGAGTAAATATATGTTTTCATATGCGAAATTTATGTGAATACTATTGAAAGGTACATAACAATCCATGTTAAATATTGTGAATTAGTATTTTTGCACAAGTGAACATAACAAATCCTACACGTTGATTGGTCAAATTTGACGTATTAATCTGTTATATTCACCTACAGGTGAATATAACAAAATCGAAATTTTCAAAATGGCGGCTAGCCTTTTTGTTGAAGTTACTGATAAAGAAATAAGCGAAATTAAAATGAATTCAGACCAGAAAAACACAAAAAAACTTGTGCAAAAATACTAAAACAATTATTCGCCTCTGGCTCGGTGATTATCGGGGAATGTTCACCTCGACTTCGTCTCGGCGAATATTCCCCGATAAACACCTTGCCTTCGGCGAATAATTGTGAAATGTTAACTATTGTTAAACCTTTGCGGAAACCTTTTCATTCTCGTGCGCAGAGTCCTTGATTCAAATCTGGGTTTTTTCTATTTCGAGTTGGGGTTTGAAAAGTCATGTCCGGGTTTTCTCAAAGACGGGTCCGGAAATCTATGAAGGCAGTAAGCAGTCTTCATAGCATCCCCCCCAGCTAATTCCAGTTTTTTCTAACGGACGGTATAGCTAAACAGGTAATCCGTTATGAGTATGCCCGTCCGCAGGTTAAAATTTGAAATTTGAGACAAAGGCTTGCGTAGCTGTAAGGCCTGCTAATGGCGGACTGTGATTGGCTGCATGAGAAGCACTTTCAGCGGTCCGTTATTTTCACGGTTGGTTTTTAGTGGAAAAGAAGGAATACATTGGTATTTTTGTTTTGTTCGACCAAATGTGTACCACGCTACTAATATTATATCAATGCATTATATACCTATAAATGCCATATAAACTTTTTATTAACCTCTCTTGCTCGGTATGTATACAGAGAAATATCGGACCTCGGACTTTTTGTACAGACCTCGCGTTCGGTTAATAAGAAGTTAATAATGATGTTTACTCGGTTGGATAAAATTTCTTCAAAAATATGGCACATCGTTTGTCGATCTTTAGCACTTCTGTTTTGCGAGTATTTTCTAATATGTCAAATACGAAATTTCGGCACGTTCCCGGCAGCTACGTACTCATCGCGTAGTGAAGAAAGGGACTGAAATTGATGTCAAAATATCTTTATCTTGGGTTACTTTTTGGACTCGAGTTCCCACTCCAGATATATATGGAGCACATTGACCTGAGCACACGTGTAAATAGTTGGGTTTGAAAATTATTTTGAAACAAAGTGGGGATATCACCTTGAATTTGTTATAATTAATAAATACTATCGTTGATGTTTGTGATGTTATTCTGAAGCCTGGTTCACATATGCCTGCGGTATGCCTGCGACTGTATCATTATGCCTCTACTTGCCGCCGAAATACCGGCAAAGTTGAACTCAAGTCAACTTTCCCGGCCTACCGCCGATGTAACTGTGGCACTGGAGGCAATCGGCGAACAAATATTCACATAATTTACGTTTTAAGCTACCACCGGCATCGTCGCCGGTACGTCGCAGGCATATATGTGAACCAGGCTTGAGTGTGCATCCACACCGAGCAAGCTCGAAAAATATGCCTGGCCACGGTGGAAATCGAACCTACGACCTTTCGGGAATACTAGCCCAATGCTCTGCCAACTGAGCTACGCGGTCAGGTCGGTTCGAGTATGTGATGTTTCGGAGTCTAGTTCCTTCGACATCAATGTAATCTGGTAATCATGATTTTTTGTGTTGGTGTTGTGTACTCAGGTGAATATAATGTTTGTGATGTTACTCTGAGTGTGCATCCACACCGGGCAAGCTCGAAAAATATGCCTGGCCACGGTGGGAATCGAACCTACGACCTTTGGAATACTAGCTTTCGCGTTTATCGAAAAAAAACTATGAAATACCCGATTTCTATCAGTTGATCTTACAATTCCCACGACTTCCAGAACAAGAACGACTTCGGTAGTGGCGGACTTCCAATACGCTGGTCCTCGCGCTTTTTGCGAGCGCAGCGCATGCACATGACCTGTTGTTGGTATCAGTCTTGGTGTCGGAAGTCGAACTTAAGGTACGTTTACACGCTGCGATTTGTCGGGCCGATTTTTCTCGCTGTATGTAAATAACCTGCCGTGAGTACTCGCGTCAGCACCTTGCGATTCACAAAATCGGGAGAAAAATCTGTAACACTAACACAGATTTTTCTCACGATTCAACGATTTTTCTTCCGTTGTAAAGTTGTTGAAAACTTTTCGCACGCAGAAAACTATAATATGAACAGACGAAAGAGCGGACAGCTTCAATTAAACGTTTAAATCGCTCAATGTCGAAAATGGGCATCGATTATTTACCAAAATCGGCCCGACAAATCGCAGCGTGTAAACGTAGCTTTAACTAAACTCTCTATTACCTCCGCCAGGCCTAGGAGGTTATGTCTCTGTGTGTGTCTGTCAGCCCGATATCAAAGTAAATATCAAACGTATTAAATACGAAAATATTTGGGACTAATGGACATTTCCAAAGGAGAAATTTATTAAATTCCGGTAAAATTGGATGAGGAATTAGTAAAAGTTTGCCAGGCAGACTGAATGCGTAATAAGCCCACTGTATAATTTATGCACGATGCACATAACTTAATTCGCTGGCGGAAGCCCTTTAGTTTATATATACATACGTCTTTGGCTTGTAGTTCACCAAGGTTTTTGTATCCAAGTGCGAGAACTCTGGCTCCTTGCCAAGTCATCTTTTGATACACGGCTTCGTAGTTGTCAGGAATAGTTGTGTACTATACAATAAAAATCATACCATCTTCCACAGTCTGAAATACCAGTCGGGAATCATATTTCTATGATCCCGGATGGGGCTTTGGTGGCACAGTCGACAGAGCAAACACTTTTCATCTCTGAGACCGTGGGTTCGATTTTCTCTGCAGATTCATATGAAAATAGTCTCTCAACAATCTGCCCAAAGTCGTGAGTTTTTTCTCCGAGCGCTCCAGTTTCCTCCCAGAGGGAAAGTTGACAGGGTGGGTTAGGATAAACATATATAAATAATATCACCATTGTTGTAAAGATAAACAGTGTAAGTAAGTAATACAAGTATAAGCGATGAACGCAATACTTGATGTAATCGGTTGCCGAAAAACCTTGAACCGATGAATCTCCGTGACCGGAGTCAGACATGTGCTTCTAAGCTCATTGGAAAGCTAAGGATACTCACTTTGGGCAAGTCTACTCCTTCTTAAAATCTGATTATTAATCTCTGATACATTTATTTGATCTTTGGCTTTGAGTTCATAAGCAAAGTAAAATGTAAAATGTCCGGTACCACCAGGGCAATTCAGTGATGCGTTTCTGGTATTGGAGATGAGCTTAAAAAATATTTTGAATCTCCTATTGTTACTGCCACGATGAAGAAAGTGGTTGCTGATGTTTTAAAGGAAGAGCCGTTCCTGTAAATCATAAAGGATGCTGTGGATAAAGCGGTGTTGAAAGCTGTTGGGTTTTTGAACGACAAATTGGCCGAAGTGCATTCGTTAGCACACGTGTTAATGCTATGGAAGAAGTTGTACGTGCCTTCGAATCAAAAGCTTTTGGCGGTACAAAATGCGTCAGAATCTGCTTTATTAAAGGCAAATGAAAAGGAACAGTACTCAAGGAAATACTATCTAGGATTTGTCGGCATCGAAGAAAAGACGGGCGAAAACGGTCTCGTGAAATTTTGTAACGAGAAACTGGGAGTGACTTTTGATGAAAATGATAAGACCGAGCCATCGTATTGGGACGCTTTAATCGTCAAATTAAAAATTACAAGTCGAAAATGGCAGTTTGCACGAGAAGAAAATACCTTAGGGAGGTTCCATACACAAGGACGCGGGATGTTCGCAGGACCTCTACGTGGGCTATCCCACGCAACCGCACGATTTGTTTTTTTAAAGTGCTATTTATAAGCGTTCAATGATCCTTCGTTTTGAGTGGCAAGGAATTGCGAGTCTAAACAGCAATTTTAAAAATGATACGAATATCAATAGGCCAACTGAACCAATCCACGAGCCCGAAGCAATTTTTTCACTTCCTAAAAACACACACTGTCAACTGTAAAACATTTGCTAAATTGTACACAAACTTTTCAGAAATGTTATAAACGTGTGATCTGGAATTTTAATATAGTTAACGAAACTGAGCTCCCTACTTTTTTACTATAGTGGCAGACCTGGAAAGCCTAACAAATAGCGAATATATTAATTCAGCATACGAAAATTGATTTCACTGTTTTCGTGGTATAGTCGAGATTCACATTCCTCACAAAATTGTTACATCCTCGTGATAAACCGTGGATGAAGACTAATGCAGGCTAGGCGTGCAATTCGTAAGAGAAATAGGTCAATCCAAACTTTAAATTTATTTAAAAATTCATTAATAATTCACGAGGAAAATACAAAAGAAATGAATGTTTAATCAATGTTTGTAAATCGGATAAGGATTTGTTCTGGTTCTGATTTTCTCGGCTTAGACAATGTTTATTTTCAAAGTTACTTCGCCAATGAACTCATAAGATGGGTCATTTTTTACGTACGATAAAACATTCGCATCCGATCTGTATCTGATATACTGTACAAACTCTCGCCTTCGGCTCGAGTTTGTATATCAGATACAGATCGGCTGCTCATGTTTTATCTAGTACTTAGATGCTAAGGAAAAAGCCGACCCATTTAATGAATAATTTTGTATTCAATGCTGTGTTAATGCTTGTGTTAGATGAATAACTTAGGTTTACACGAAGTAGAGCATTGACGGTCAAGTTGATCGCGGGCGCATGTAGAGAAACGGCATGGCTTTTGTATGTTAAAATATAGAATGGTTTTTGAGCTAGTTTTAAAACGAAAAGCACTATTAAAGTGAACTAAGTCAACGTTTAAATATAAAATATATCGAAAGAAGAACCCGTGTAACATTTTGGGGGCTCAGGCGGGAATTTTACAGCAAAATTCAAGGAGAAAAAGCGATCGAGAGGAGTATTTTCACTAATATTTGTAGTGAGTATATGAATGTGGAATTGTTTATACGAGGCGAACACAGGCGTTTCCTCGATGAAATGTTTGTATTTCTACGAAGCATGGACTGAACTTGTTTAACTTTGCAATTGTGAAAGGGACTTGTGTGCTTATATTATCCATTTTAACTTGATTACTTGAAGTATTGGTGTTATAATATGGACTGAACTTGTTTAAAACTTGCAAATGGAAATGTGAATGGGACTTGTGTGCTTATATTATCCATTTTAACTTGATTACTTGAAGTATTGGTGTTATAATATGGACTGAACTTGTTTAAAACTTGAAAATGGAAATGTGAATGGGACTTGTGTGCTTATATTATCCATTTTAACTTGATTACTTGAAGTATTGGTGTTATAATATGGACTGAACTTGTTTAAAACTTGCAATTGGAAATGTGAATGGGACTTGTGTGCTTATATTATTCATTTGAACTTGATTACTTGAAGTTTTGGTGTGATAATTTAAAACTGTGACATTGATTAAAAGTCAAAATGGCCGACTCAGAGGTTGAAGAAATGTTATTGGAACTGGAGTCGGAAATACTTGCATTAAAGCTGGATGACATTTTGAAGTTAGCACAAAATATAAAGCTAGACGAATCTAGTGTTCAAGGTAAGAGTAGATTTATGATTCTAAAGGTTATACGGGAAGCTATAGAAGAGACAGTTGGAACGCTAACTGAGAAAACAGAATGTGTGACATATATAGAAAGTATTAAAGTATTTCTTGGTCCACCACCGCTCGAAGAGCCGGCTGATCAAGAGGAGGGACCCCAGAAAGAAGTAGAAGTTTCAGAAGTGGGACCCCAGGAAAAATCAGAAGTTGTAGAATTGGAAGAGAAGATACAAGAATTGTTGAGTAAACAAAAAGAAAACAAACTAAAGGCTCAAGAGAAAAAGGGAACAGGTGTTAGTAAGAAGAGTCCTGTTCAACCAGAAAATGTTATAAAAGTACCATTGGCAAATCTTGAAAAGAGTCTGCTACACCGAGATTTTAAGATACAAGGTGTAGTTGGGGAACCCGGACAGAAAGATAAGTTGGGGTATCAATCATTAGTTTCCCAAATTGAAGCCGGTGTTAGAAAACAATACTCTGAACTAGAAATTGTTAATGCAGTAGTTCGAGCAGTCCAACCAGGACTTCAGTTAAGAAGTTATTTGGAAAGTGTTACAGACCTAACCTTGCCCAGGCTAAGGAAAATTATTCGGTTCCATTATCATGAGAAGAGTGCAACCGAACTCTATCAAATGTTAGCCAACATTACTCAACAACCAAAAGAGGATCCACAATCTTTCCTCATTCGAACTCTGACCATTCGCCAAAAGATCATTTTTGCCTCAAAAGAGTCTGGAAATAATATAACCTATGATCAGAGCTCAGTGCAAGGATTATTTCTGCATGCCCTTGAGACAGGGCTTATTGATGAGACAATCCGAGCAAAGATGAGACCAACCCTCCAGAATCCTCTGGTCACCGATGAAGATTTGATTGAAGCCATGAACATGGCTATGTCCGCAGAAACCGAGAGAGTAAACAAATTCAGTTTTTCGGGCAGAAAGTCAGCAAGCATATCAACAGTGGAGATGACATCTGAAAAAAACAAGGAAAAGAGAGAGGAGGGAAGAGTATTAGCCGCGCTGAAGGCTGTGCAATCCGACATGGCGACGATGCAAAGCGAGATGAAGTTTCTCCGTGATGCAGTAACCAAAGTGCCTGAACCGGGGGATGAAATGCGAAACAATGTGGCGACGAAGGCTAGTCGACCGAAGCGTGGATGTAGAGAATGTGATGAGAAAGGTTTGTCGGACACGTGTAATCACTGTTTTCTTTGTGGTGGGGCCAATCATATAGCCAGATATTGCAACATGAAGTTCAGAAACCAGGGAAACCACAAAGGGCTGCCCCCGAGGGACAGGGTGTAGCCCAATCAAAGACAGAAATGAAGTCCCACCTTTGTAATTACTGTTTGAAGAAAGAAAGTAGATCAAATGAATTTCAAATATGTTCGATATGTAAAATTGTGCATTATTGTTCAAAGGATTGCCAGAGAAAACATTGGGTTGAACATAAGACTCTCTGTACATCCATCAAGAACCTCTCAACAACTGCAGGTACAATACCTGGTTTGGGAGATTCCGCAGATACGAACATGTTTGTCAGTCATCTCACCCCAAAACAGAGAGATACCGTAGTGAAGCTTGTTGGGGAAAAGTGTCAAGTCAAATGCCAACTCAATGGTAAAGAAACGGAGATACTTTGGGACACAGGAGCCCAGGTCTCAATTCTACCTGAGAGAATTTTGAAGGACATGTTCCCAGACATTCCGGTTAAGGATATACATGAGCTTTTGGGGGCTGGATCAGATCTAAAGCTAGAAGCAGCCAATGGAACACAAATTCCGTACAACGGGTGGGTAGGAGTAAATTTTAAGCTCCTTAACAATTCAGCAAAAGAAATCACAGTACCATTTTTGGTCACAAATGAAGACCTTAACTGTCCCATAATTGGTTACAACGTAATTGAACTTTTTGTGAAGGATAATGGCCCAGAAACGGCATTGTCCGCTGTTGCAGAAAGTTTTGACAATGTCAGTAACACAGAGGCAAGTGCCCTAGTTAATTTTATGAACAGCGATCTTAGCGAAAGTCTTTGCGCAGTTCGAACATCGAAAAAGAAAGTAGTTATCCCTAGTGGCCAGACCATGAATATTTCATGCCGTGCAAACACTGGACCAATAAGACGAAACAGTCCTGCATTATTTGAGCCAGATGAACAAACCCATATGCCAATAGGTCTAACAGTTCAAGAGGCTCTGACCACAGTGAAACAAGGGAAGTCTAGCTTAATAGATATTCCAGTAACTAACACAACACAGCACGATATTGCCTTACCCGGTAGACTAGTCCTTGGCAACCTACAATTGGTTCGCTCGGTTACTCCACTTGAAGTCAAATTAAAGAAGGAAGAACTGGGAGAGCAGCCAGGCAACATAGAGACAGAGATTCAGGTAGATCCAACAAAACCATCATCCCTGGAAAGTGAAGAACCCAGACTACCAGATGTAGACTTAAGTGGGCTTACACCTGAACAAAGACGAGAAGCAACAAAGATGTTATACGAGGAAGCTGATGCATTTGCGATGGATGACGAAGACGTTGGGTGTATTGAGGGACTTCAAATGAACATTCACTTAACTGATGATCAACCAGTCCAGAAGAACTATTTGTCAATTCCCAGACCACTGTATCCGGAAGTAAAGGCTTATATAGAGGACCTATTGAACAGAAATTTTATACGCAAATCGAAATCACCGTTTTCCAGCAGTGTGGTATGTGTTAGAAAAAAAGACGGTGGGTTACGATTGTGTGTGGATTATCGAGCTTTAAACCAGAAAACTGTACCTGACAGACACCCTATCCCGCGTATTCAGGAGACACTAGACAACCTGGGAGGAAACCACTGGTTCAGTGTCCTCGACCAGGGGAAGGCTTACCATCAAGGTTTTATGGACAGAGATAGTCAGCCTCTTACAGCCTTTATAACCCCCTGGGGCTTGTATGAGTGGACCAGAATACCGTTTGGGCTAATGAACGCACCCGCCAACTTCCAGAGATTTATGGAGAACTGTTTGGGAGACCTTCGAGACAAAATTTGTATACCATACTTGGACGACGTTATTGTTTTCTCCAAGACCTTCAAGGAACATGTGCAACATCTACAGGAAGTTCTTCAACGATTAAAGAGTCATGGGGTTAAACTTAAGCCAAAAAAGTGTAACCTGTTTAAGAACGAGGTGTCATTCCTGGGTCGAATCGTATCAGCTAATGGGTATCAGATGGACCCCAAGGCGACTGCAGCCGTTGAAAAGCTTAAAGGAGTCATTCCAAAGACCGTAGGAGAAGTGCGAAAGATAATGGGTCTGCTTGGTGTGTATCGACGGTCGATCGAGAATTTTTCGAAGATTGCAAAGCCATTATACGACCTGTTAAATAGGGACACATCTCCACCGAAGATGTCAACAGCAAGCAGAAACAACCACAACAAGTATGGCAATAATCAGTTACCATCCAAATCACTGATACAGTGGAAACCTGAACATTCCAGTGCCTTAGAAATTCTCGTTGAAAGGATAACTTCTCCACCTATCCTCGCCTACCCACAATACAATGATCCATTCCTTGTACA
>CACRXK020007779.1:0-21208 GCA_902702795.2 Paramuricea clavata
CATTTATACGTGACAAAATAAGTCGCAACTTACATAAGACGCGACTTAAATAAGAGGAGTTATCGCATAAATGGTTCTCTACGGCTTTGGTCTTATTTATTTGCTATAGCTATAATGTTGTTTTGTTTTTTGTTTTTTTTTAATATGCAAGGCATTAAATTTACGTTGTTTCAAGTTTCTGGCATGTGTAGTTAGATTTTTTGTCCAAAATTTCTTATTTAAGATGCGACTTAAATAAGAACAGCTAAAAGACCTGTTCTTATGTAAGACGCGTCTTATCCAAGACGCGTCTTACATAAGAATTTTTTACCTTTTATACGACAAACTTGCGTCTTACTTAAGTCGCGTCTTATGTAAGTCGCGTCTTATTTTGTTCCGTATAAATTTCCCTAATGTCTAAGAATATAATACCTATAACAAGAAATTTTATAGATTTGTATTTGTGTAAGAACTAACATTTCATCTTGTACTCAAGACATCTTCAGGGTTAATTAAGGAAGTAATTGTATAAATTGAAATTACAAAGCTAGATATATCCCTATTTGATGATGAATTATATGCACCCTTTTTGAATCAATGTTCACACCATGACTACTAGTACACCCCTCCCCTTCCCCCCATCATATCAACGTAGATCCAACCCTGATGATCATTTTCCCCGCAGAACAATAATACCTATTTTTTATGATGTTCATAGATTACTTTCAAGAACATTTGGGACCATTTTCATCTATCTTCTCTGGTCTAGAAAACATGAACTCTGCTGTTCATAATGCTCTATTAGAGACATCAAAGGTACTTTAATTGGAAAAAGTGTATAATACTGAGAAATGGCTAATTCCTTGCAACTAGGAAGGAGAGATCTAACTTGCTAATATTACTTATACTTGCATGACAAGTTATATATAATATATGTACTAGTTTCTTATACAGCTGCTAGTGCCAGTTGTTCTCCAGTTATTGAGGAGGGAGGAATGACTAGTGGTGTATTCTCATAGTGAAAGTACTGCTGAATTATCTTCTTCTCATCTTTATGTCAGAATTATCCTGATTCAAGCTTCTTTGGAAAGTTTACAAGAAGGTTTTTAATGCAAGAGGTACTCAATAACTGTATGTATAATTGTGACAGACAGACTAACAATAGACAAACAGACAGATATGTTGACAGGCATATAGAGAGGAGTCATATAGGAACACAGATACAGACAGACAGACAGACAAGCTAATATTTGGCTGACACAGTCAGAGGGACAAAGATACAGATAGGCAGACAGGCAGGATGACAGACAGATCTTTATAGGTTTGAATAGGTCATTGAATTCACGGAAAAATGTCCTTGAAAGTCCTAATTGAATTAAAAAAATATGTTAAGATCTGGAATGTATAGGTTTGAATAGGTTCTTGAATTCACGGAAAAATGTCCTTGAAAGTCCTTGAATTTAAAAAAAAATCCAGATCTGGAAAATCTTTATAGGTTTGAATAGTCCTTGAATTCACGGGAAAATGTTCTTGAAAGTCCTTGAATTTAAAAAAAAATCCAGATCTGGAAAGTCTTTATAATTTGAATTCTTGAATTTGAGGTCCTTGAATTTATGAAAAAATGTCTTTGAGAGTCCTTCACTAAAGGGTGGACAACTGCTTAAATATATGGTACCATTAAAAATTTTGTACTTTAGGTTACAAACCAGTTGGGTTCACTTCAGTATCATGTTGACACAGCTTTGGAGAAGATTGAGGAAGATGAACAGAGCAAACGGTACATGAATGAATTTCTTTTCAATTGGACAGTCATACTAGTTCAATTGGAGTTTTACAAGTCACTGTCTAATGTTCATCATTTAACTCCAGAAACGGGAATCCATACGTGGAACAGAAAAGTAGCGGAACGAAAACAAAAATTACTAAGAAGAAAATTCAAAATTATCAACAACAGATGAGCAATGAAGGTACATGACGTAGTTCAAGCCTATAGATACACACATGATGGTGCACAAAAAATGTTGCCCCCTGAATGTCCAAATATTATGAAATTTTTGGTATAGACTAATTTGCATGAGCATGGAGATTTTAATTGTAAGGTCCATATTTGCCAAATCTGAAAAATCGATAACCGGGTACTTGGATCGAAGGATACTCCCAGTATCTTGATCTTCTTCCGACATAATATTTTGGCAAACTTTGATAAGTCAAATAAGCTGCTGTATTATTGAATTATCCCACACTGCACGAAACGAAAGGAACCCAACGTACAAAGTCCTTGAATTTTACTCTTTCTCTTTCTGACATATACAAACCCTGCTACTATAATATTGGAGAGAAAGATGCTACAGAGCGTTTGCACATGACGTCACAACCGCCATGTTGGTGTTCCAATTCAAAAGAATTTTAATTGGACTCTTTTGTCTGGAACACCAACATGGCCGCCATGGCTTCCGTTGAGTTGGTCCCTGGGGAAATTGAATGAGTGCAAACGCTCTATATTTGTTTTGGAACATGTTCGTAACAATTGGCTAATTGTATCCATCAGGTAACTCCGTTTGTCGTCTTTCTTCACAAGTTGACCGTTTAGCTGAGCTGGTAAATAAACTCGAATCAAAGGTACTGCTTTGTTAAAATAATAGACAGATCATTAGATCAAGGACGCGGACGTCGAAGACGAATATGGCGTGGCATATCCATACATGGACACAACACGCCATTTTCACGTCGTCTTTGACGTCCACGTCCTCGATTTAAACCTGTCTAATTGCCATATCTTCCCATTTCCACTGCTAAGCCTATATCAAATCGCCTTTTTGACATAGGTGAGGTGAGATTTTCCATTCAAATTAGATCAGTATTGTTTAAGATTATGATTTCTATACAGCAAAACGAGATGCAAAACACTTCAAAACCGGGCCATGGACTGTTTACAACAATTATACTTTCTTACAACTGTGTAATCCACCCTGTCAACTTTCCCTGTCAGAAGAAACCGGAGCACCCGGTGTGACGCGAAATTCCTGACTTGCGAAATATCTGACTATTGTAGAACTGCCCATGCGCAGACGATGTGCATGAATAACTTTGGCTCATAAATTTCGCAACTCAACAGACAACATGTGTATTTATAAAGCATTACTATAAGCACCAAAAATTTTTTCGCGTTTGACCTTCTCAATTGTCACGATTTCAGTACTGAGCAAACAGCAACAATGAGTTCGTGAGTTGCCGAGTTGGCCGTTTAGATTTGGCGTTGTCTATATTAGAAACATTTGTGGTAACATCGCATATGGACTTAAAAATCGTTTCGACCGATTCTATTTAGCAAACGTCGTGTATTTCGCGGTCACGACCACACAATTCGCTTTCGGAAATTTAAAGTGTTTATGATTGAAACTTAGCGATGTCGATTTGAAATATTTAACGAAGTATTAGCAATTAACATATCATGATTATTTTATCTAAACTCTAAAACATCGTTTTGGCCGACATAGAATTTAGCAAGCGTCGTGTATTTCGCGCCTGCACGCGCGAAATTTCTGACCCGTTATGGCTTGGTCAGGTATTTCGCAGAGGTCAGGAATTTCGCTTGACACCGGAGAAAACCTATGACTTTCGGCAGAGCGTTTACTGACTCTTTTCACATGAATAGGCAACAAGAGAATCGATCCCACCCTCTCATAGGGGCGCTTGCACTGACGACTGCAGTATTGAAGCCCACTTATTGTTCCTAAATTTCCAAAAAGACCCTCGGCTGATTTTATGACAGTTTTTGAACAGATGTTCATGGCTTCTCTTCCTGTTTTTGTTGTTTCACCAGGTGAAGTTTAATGTCGTTGAAGAAGAAATTGATCCAAAGAATGACAAAACGGTAAATTTATAGCTCTATAACTTCTAAACTGGTATCCCTTGAGGTCCATTAAAGACCCACCTTTATCGGTGAATTGTTACTTCATGCAGAAGGAAACCTAAGTAACCTATAAGCAAACTTTATTTATACTGGATAGCTATATCAGTTCTAAACTGTTCTCCCTCACTTATTGATCCAGTGTTGCTACAGGAGGAAACCAAAACGAAACTAATTGACAGTTATTCTACGAACTCGAGTCGAATATGAGCTGATAGCCGATGAGGCGCGTAGCGCCGCATATCGCTTATATTCAACGAGAGTGAGTGGAATAACTGTTTTATTATATACACAAGATCTGAATTCACAGACTTTGCTTTTCGGATATTTTCAATATTTTTCTATTTTGTTTATGTTTTAATCTTCGCTCTTTCGGCCGATTATTTTTACCAAAATATATATTTTTAACCATTTTAAATTTTAAAAATTCATTTGCTAACCTGTAAACAATTTGTGGAAGTTTTTTCATTGTGTTTTTTATCCTGTAAAGGCTATAAAAAGCGAAAAACTTGCCGTTTTCTCGTTCGCAAACGCCGGAAATTCAGTTTGAGCCGCCATTTTGTTTTTCTCTACTGGCAGGATATGAGCTAATATCCTGCTAGTAGAGAACCAATCAGATTGCAGAATACCTCATATCCAGACCTTGCGTATATAATAACTTTATTTATACTGGATATAGCTCTATCAGTTCTAAACTGTTCTCCTAAGAGGTACAGTAACATCACAGATTAAGTATCAACAACTGTGCAACTTCACATTTTCACACAGGTTTTATTTTCTAAAGTTTCGAAACGAATTATCACGCAGAAGTATACATAAACAAAAACAGCAGGTTAAAATTTAACCCAGGGTTAGCGCTATAATCGGGCTTTGAACAACCGGCCCCTGGTATATACTTAATCTGTGGTAACATCCATCACTTAATTATTGATCCATGAAGTGTTACTACAGGAGGAAACCTAAACTAAACGCTCTATACCAGTTTTAAACAGTTCTCCCTATATGTATTGGATTAATTATCATTTATACGCCTGTGTTGCCATCACCCTTGGGTTGCCACAAAGCTATAGTTTCCCAACACCTTTAAAATAGCGCTACAATATTGACAATACTTTGTTCTGTAGGTTCTCATCGTAAGGCGTAAATTTGTCGTTAACACTGAAAGTCAGGAGGAATACAAAAAATCGTTGAGGACCTACATTAATGCGACTGGTCTTGCCCAAGGCTGTGTTGAGTATGTCATTATAATCCATAACACTAAAAATTCTATTAATAAAATGAGGCTAAGAGAAAGTTCGATATTAAATATTTTGAAGAATCAGTTCTCTTTTAAAATTTGTTTCAAATGTTGTTTTATCCATTCATTCATTTCTCTATTTATTAGACTATCAATTCGCGTGTTCTCCCACTCAGATGTATTTGTTCTGTATGAGATTTGGTCCAGCAAAGGTGATCTAAACAGGTAAGCATTAAGTGTGTGGGACTGCCAGTGCAGGTATAGTGCCAATCGAAACGTCGAAGTTATCTTTTCAAGTAGTTGCATCCCAGGCCTATCAGTAGTTGCATATCAGGCCTATCGAAGCTTTCTTTGGATTAAGATAAAACCCAGAAAGTCAAAAAGTCCTCGGATCCTGAACTTGCCTTTTTCAAATATTCCTCAAAAGTGAGTAAATATTCCTCAAAATGTGAACATTGAACAACACTTCACAATCTCAAATGTCAGATAAGGAAGTATGATATAATGATTCCTTAATATTCTCCCACAACGTATGTGTGAAAATTTGAAAATGTTCCTCAATCTTTTTGCTAAGGCAAAATGTTCCTTAGGATCCCGAGATATCCTACTTTTTTCCAGGTCTGATGAAGAGAAAATATTGTTGCGAAAACATCTGAAATTCTTTCTTTTTCTTAATTGTTTCTCTGTTTGCCTACCTTTTGAAGCTTAATTCTTTTCTTAACTTTCAATCTTGGACCTGTATGCCTGGACATGATTTCAAAACTAATTTTTTATTTGATGAAAATCTGTTACGTTCAATTTTGTTTCTTTAGGTATTACACCTCCCAAGAGTCCAGATCGTTTCTACGTTCCAATGTTGATCATCTTCAACAACCTGAGGAGTATTCGCAAATGCCCATCCCAGGTAATCAATGGATATTCCAGGTATCGACTAATTTTTTATCTAGACAAGAAAGACGAAATCTATCATTATAGCTCAAAATAGCATTCTAAAATTAGTAAAATTGCAAAGTTTGGTTGCGAAATGTTGTAAAATACGAAAAATATATAGCCTTGAGAAATTAGCAAATTTTGAGTATTTTAGTATATTACGCGCTAAATAGTATATTTCGGCTAAAAAGTGGTGCATTTTTCCGCGCGTAATACTACTGTAAAATACTCAAAATTTGCTAATTTCACAGGGCTATATTCTCGGTATTTTACAACATTTTGCAACCAAATTTGACAATTTTACTAATTTAAGGATGTTATAAGCTATAATCATGATAGATTTCGTCCATCTTGTCTGGATTAAAGCCCTTTTTTCAAGCCCTGTACAGACGGGCAATCTTACTTTGACAAGTTTGAAAGCCCATTTCCACTCAAAGAAAAGTTTGAAATTAACAATTTTCAACTTTCAAAAATAATATTTTCGGAAAATATTCTGTCCGTGAATTTTGTCCGTGGAAATTTTTATTAAGTGGAAGTGGGCCTTTATTTGCGGGCGTGTACGCGATTTTTCCTTGCGAAAGAGCCTTGTACCAAAGTTATAGTCATACAGTACCAGCTTTTGGACAAGGAAAATTTGTTCGTGTGTACAGCCGCTGCAAGGGAAAACTTGCATAGTGTTGACAAGAAGTGCTTGTATGGCTTTGCCAAACAAAAGACTGCCCTGACGTGAGATAAATGTTTAGCACAAGATAAAAGATTAGCACCTACTAACTTTACTTTATTCTATTCTATTCCAGCCGTGTGGTTAGGCCAGAATGAGTCGAATGAAGAATTACTCTGATTTGAAAAACGGCGGTCAGGTTTGTTTTATCAGAAAACTGCACATACTGTAAACACTGCCAGCCTGCTAATCTCAAAATAGAGATCTGTTCTGGCATAATTTTATAATGAACACAAATATGATTATGATTATGATTATGAATATGATTATGTTTGTTTTGATTGGGTAACAAACGACTCCAGGAGTCAAAATTTTAGACATTGCGAATTTTCTCAATACATCCTTCCGGGTAGGCTTAGCTATGGAGCTTCGTTTTCAGGATTGAGATAGCGACTTCTATGTTAATGCCGATGACTTAGTTATATTTTTATTTATTTATTTATTTATAAAACATCTTTTAACACGGTAGGCCGTGCATGTAGCAATATGATTAAGAAATTTTATAGAACCCCCCCCCCCCCTACTAGCAATTTATTCGCCCAAACCTCCCTTATTTCCCCCCTCACACTTCAAATAAGATAAAAAAAACTTTACTTATTACTTTGATTCCATGCTTTGGCAGCAGCATATCCGAAAGTCCTTTTCATTGAATTGGTTTTGTGCTTCGATAACATCAGTGTGTTGTTACTGTACTTCTTAACTCGTATCGTTCAGGTTATTTATATTATCTAGTATAACTGTATGTGTCATGAGTAACAAGATAAATGGCTCTAAAGCCGATATCTCAATCCTGAAATTGAGGCTCCAAAGCCAAGGCTGAGTACTTTGCGGAAGGGGTATACTGGATCGCAAGCAGTACTTGGGCAATTGGGCTTGGGTTAGTATATGAATCAGGACTACGGGTTGGAAGAGATGGAATTACAGGCATTACATTAAAAGCACTCTGGTTAAAATTTCCGTGGTTTGCCTAGAGATAACCTTATTTGGGTTAATTAATTTAATTTATTGGTTAAATTATACGTATATAGTACGGTATACTGGGAATTTATTACAAATAAGCCGGGAACAAGGAGTAGAAAATAACGTAGGATTGGAATAATAGAATGAATTATGCTAAATTTTGTATACAATTATAGAATCTTGCACTATATATACATATAATATATAGATATAACCAACAAAAGCTTTGTTTGACTTTAAACTTTTTCATGGTATCGTGCATTTTCCGGTTGACATCGGAAGAAATTATGTTGATTACTTTTTTGAAAATCTCTTTCGGGATACGGTATTATATTATATTATATTATAACTTTACCACAAAAAGAGTGGCAGGGTCACCACAACAGTATAAAAACCAATTACTGAGTAATAAGGTAAGGCTAGTTACCGTAAATTTTGCGCATGAAAATTTCGAGCGACGATTGTATAGATTTTCCAGTGTAGCACTTTGACTACGGACCTTCTGTGGTTAATTGGAAAGGGCTAACCACAAGTTCATGTACAAATCAGGGGGCCAGTTGCAGGGACGCTGGAACTGGGGGGGCAGGGGGGGGCGGCTGCCCCCCTTGCCTTTTGCTAAAGGGGGCAGGGGGGGCAGAAGTGCCCTTTTAGTTGTAAAATAATACGTGATAAATCACATTTCCAACGATGCTTTTTGTAGGAAAATCACGAGATTCAGGTAATTTATAGTTTATATTTATAAAAATTTTGGGAAATTTTTGGAATTTAGAAAAATATTTTGAAGAAATGGCGAAAATTTAAGATATCCGGAAAAATTTTTGGCTTCACGGAAAATTTTTGTATGTCCGGAAAAAAATTTTGACCCCTAAAATGGTACACTGACCGAAATTTTTTGGCGAGGGGGGGGGGGGAGGAGGTCGCCAAAAAATTTTGCAGTGAAAAAAATTTTTCAGTAAAGGTGCCCTTGGTGTGCGTCCGCCCCCCTTTGCCCTATTATCGTTCCGGCGTCCCTGGCCAGTTGTTCAAAGGGGGATGAGCGCTAACCCTCGGTTAAAGTTTAACATCTGTTTTGGTTTGTGTGTTTCTGCACTTCTGATTATTTAAAACTTCAGAGAAGTGAACTCCTATCGATTCAAACATGATTTCTGAAGAAACAGTTCCAACTTTATAAACAAGCTGTCAGGACGTTTGCTTTGAATGTTAGGTTAACCATAGTTAATATAGGGTTAACGTAGGATTAAGCTAATCGCAGGGTGTCCATCCTTTGGTGAAGGTGAAATTCACGAACTTTTCCAGGACTTTCAAAGCCCTTTTTCAGTAAATTCAAGGACCTAGAACTGGGAAAAATCCTTGAAAATGGCACGGATTTGCCGTCAATAATTCACTTTATTCAGTCATTTTAAATCAAAATCACTAATGCTGGCACAGCTGGAGGTTAAGGAAATTAATTCCAGGACTTTCAAGGACTTCTAATGATTTTCAAGGACTTTCCAGTCCTGGAATTTTTTTTTCGAATTCATGGACTTTCCAGAATTTCCAAGGTCCGTGGACACCCTGTAATCGGCTTTCGAACAAGGGTGATGCCACTGTGCAACTTGTGTGAATTATTCCAAATTTAGGACTCGCTCGACAGAACACACTGTGTTTCATAAATGAAAATTTAAAGCGAAAAAGTTCTCAATAATGGCTCGTGCAGGCAGCGCGCATGCGTTCACGCGTAATAATTTAATGACATCATCCAATCAGAATTCGCTACGTCACAAGAAATGGTTTCTTCAAATCAAATTGGAGTCTTCAACTTTCCTGCTTTCACAAAAACATCGTACGCAAGCGAATTCACATTTCCTGAGCGTCAGCAAGTTTCACGATTTCACAACTACGTTAGCTTTGTTCTAAATACCAAAGACAAACTCGTTCCACGCTGCTTTCCGCATTTTGCACTCCGCGTTTCACCACATCGCATTTTAGATTACGAGAGATCGGCGTTAGGTTTTGGACCGACCGGCGCGGAATACGTAGACGCGGAACAGCATAAAACAGACGAGGCGGACGCGGAACAGACCGAAGCGGACGAAAAGGAAAGTTATAGTGAAGAAAATTCTGGGAATAATTTAGATACAAAGAGAAGTAAATCTAGGCAAGAGGAAAGGGAAGAAGCAGTTTCTAGGAATCAAGAGGAGGAGAAAACAGTCGCTCAAAGTTTACAAAAAGAAAGTCGTGAAAGTTCTGTAAATGTAAGTATGGAAGGTCTACCTTTCGTAATTTATTTTGCTTTACACAAAGACAAAATATGCTAGTTCTGCTGTGGCTATAAGTGAAACACAAATAACGATTGACCAGTTCGATACTTTGTTCTAAATTGGTATATATTTGACTATTTTTCCTTTTAAAATTTTCTAGATGCCACCTAAAAAAGTTGATTTCCCACAACATTTTCTAGATAAAGTAACAGCGAATCTTTACAAAAGTACAACCCAGAAGGCAGGCGAAGAATGTCCGCTACTTATCCCGGCACGACCAGTTGTTTTACCCACTATCATAGGGAATAATGAAGACCGCGAGCTCTATCATTCAGTCTATCGAAGAACGGGCACTTGGAAAACGAACGTCGTGCCAGAGACCTGGGAACGAGCCCAGGAGAGACCGCTGTATGAAGATCCGAAGGCGAAGCAATATCGACCTTGTCGATTGAGGTTTAGGTTAGCTTTGAAATTTTTGTCCATATGTTAGTAGGAGTCTTCTTGTGCGTAAAATATTGAGTTCGAATTGGCGTGTTTCACTAAGCGTTGAGACTGGTTTACACTTTCAAAGTTTCTGTGATTTCAATGTTTGAACTTCGTTTGTAAACAAATGTTCATACTCAATATAATAATAACGAATTCAATGAAATAATGAACATTTGTTTACAATAGTTCAAACATCGAAATGTACTTGCGAACTTTGTTGCGAAGTTCACGCCCAATTTTTGAACTTGGAAACGTAATTGGCAAGTTTGCAACGAACTTGGGAACCGCGCGTTGAAAAGTGACTTGAAATCGACAATCACTTAGCACGAAGGCTACATAAATAGTTATAATTTTGTGGGGTTTTTTCTAGCAAACCGAAAACTCGTTTGCTGTGTAAACGTCAGCAAAAGCCAAATGAAGTTGCTGTCACGAGAGTTGAAGGACCACGATCATTACCTCAAACCGTTCAACAGTATGTATTTTAAATACTTGTATTTCATGTAGATTTTACAAATTATTGAATTTGAAAGGATGACTAAGTATCATATTTGTTTCAGTGTCCGACCATCACCAGGCTATGCTGGATTCGTCCCCAAGCTCCCGGTGATCCCTAGTCCAGCGCGCGACCCTCGCTTGATGCTATCATCCTCGGCTGCTACATACAGGTAATTTGTCATCTTAGTTTTTAAAGTCCCGGTCAAACAAGGATTAGAATTGATGAGAGTTGGCAGACATGCATTGTTATGGGGGACATTTCAAGCTCTAGATTAAAGGGACAGTATGATCAAAATTTTTATTTTCTTAAACGAAAGTGCTCGTAAAACTGTATAATAACTTGTTTTGAAGATTTTGGTTCCGATGCTTAGTTCTTGAGATATTTCATTTCGTTTGTAACCATGTGACGTCATTTACTCAAGTACATATATGAGATATCAGTAATTGTTGTGTATCTTTGCTATTTTTATCAAAATATTTCGAAAGATGCGGCGCGTTTGTTAATTTAACCTGCATCATTAAGCATACTGTGTTTTTTAACAAATCGATCAAAAATAGCAAAGATACACAACAATTACTGATATCTCATTATATATGTAATTGAGTAGATGACGTCACATAGTTACAAACAAAAGAAATATCTCAAGAACTAAGCATGAGAGCAAAAATCTTAAAAACAAATTATTATACAGTTTTACGAGCATTTTCGTTTAAGCTTTGGTTTAAGAGAATAAAAATTTTGATCATACTGCCCCTTTAACAAAATAAAGTGTTCCAAGTGTTTTAACTTACCCCATTGAGCGCCAGCGCTAAGAATTTGTAAGAAATATTCGAGAGAACTGATTCAGGGTTAAACAGTGAGTCATGCAATTCCCTCAAAGATATCTTACAAATCCTCCAAAATTTTGAGCCGAAAGTGGTGCATTTTCCCGCTCGTAATACTAAAATACTCAAAATTTGCTAATTTCACAGGGCTATATTTTTCGTATTCTACAACATTTCGCAACCAAACTTTGCAATTTTACTAGTGATGCTCTTTTGAGCTATAATGATATATTTCGTCTTTCTTGTCTAGATAAAAAATTAGTCGACTGTTGGAATCATCCGTTAAACTTAAAGGTGATCTACAGTCCGATCTGCGCATGTGCACAAATGAGCCCACTTTTTATGATACAAACAGTTTAACTATGTTTTGAGTTCTTGAAAAGCCTGATTGTTGTTTCTTGATCATTTATTATACTCTAGAAGCTTGAAAATATAAATAGTTGTCGAATAAAGCTCAATATTTTGGACACAAAAATGTAAACAAAGGCTTTGTTTACATACGGACTGTAGATCACCTTTAAGATATTTTATAAGACTTTTTTTCCACGTGTAGAAATGTGTCTAGAGACGACCTCCGTGTTCAAGAATATGCTCACAAAGGGCCACTATCAAAACTTGTGACGACCACTACTCCTTGCAATCCATTTAACAAAACAACGCAGATGTCACAACTTACTAGCGGTATTTTTGTTATCTGATCTACAACATCAAGTAGCTCCGAAGTATCAGTCGCTAGCCACTCGCTGGCGGCTCACGTGAGTTATAACAGTTTAACGATTATTTAATCATGGTTTTATTTTGATACAATAAATTAACGTATAAATAACATATGACTCAAACATGCTTTTATACTCTATGGTAGTAATATTTACACAAGTTAGTTATGAAACAGGGAAAAACGCTTTATTTATGAGATTTTCATATAAGGTCTAAAACGAACCAGGAAACTTCATTGTCATTTTTCCCAAAGGTGGACAAACCAGGCTTTGTCAGAAACATTTGTCTCGAGGAGTGAAGGGTAAATTATCTCTGAGTAAATAAGTCTCTTGTATAACGCCGTAAATATGTCACAACAACAAGTGACTGGATGGCATGAAAAATAGTGGAATTTTCAAAACAATAAAAAGGCAATGTAATGCTGTTTTGCTGAAAGTTAGTTATGCTCCATTACTGGCTGTGGCTTGTCCATAAAAAATGTTTGCAAAACAATCTCTCCTGTGAGATGAAATGTTTCCGAGTTTGTTGCAAAATGTTTTGCTTCCTCGAGAAGAAATTGTATTTCCAGATAAAGTTTTAAAGAGTGGGGAGAGATATGAGGAAAATTTAACATTTTCCAATATGTTTGCTAGTCTGTCTTCGCGTTTACATTTCAGAAGAAATGGTACCCTACTGTTGTCCATGTTCAGGAATTTTTTAAACGAACGAACTTTTACTACTGCTATCAGACATCGCATATCCTTCGGACTCAGGCAGCGAGGTGTTTGACGAAGACTCCTTGTACACAAATTTCTCACCAACTTGTAAGAGAGGGCTGAGCTTGGCTGCTGTCTCATAAACCTGGGAAGATCAATTAAAGTTGAATGATTAATTACCACACCATACAATACTCCACATTATACCATACTATACCATACTACTCCATACTATACCATACATATTACATCGAAATACCATACTACACTATACCATACCACACTATGCAATACCATGATACTACCATACTATACCATACTCGTACCACCACACAATACTATGCTACACTATAACATACCATACTGTACACCATGCTATGCCACACCACATAATGATAACACACCATACCACATCACACCATCAAATACCAGATACCGTGCTATACTATACCTGAGAATCGATTTCTCCAGCTTTGCCGTCTCTTTTCATACCATCCAATCTCTTCTCGTAGGCCGCGAACTGCTTTGCCGCATTTCTTCTTTCGTTCATTTTATACAGTAACACACTGTAGTTCAGACAGATCACTGGATCGTTTCTACAAATTATGACAAGTTGCTATAAATGTTTACTTCAATGTTCTGAGGCCTTCGCCAGAAGTTTAGCTTGGCGTTACTAACACTAGATTGGGTCCCCCACCACCCCAGAGTGGACCCCCACCACCCTAGAGTGGTCCCCCCACCTTAGAGACATAGTCGTCTACCATGATTGAAGTTCACAATAATACTTACTGATCTAACATTGCTGCCCGATTGTAAGCTTTTTTCGCGTTGTCTTTGTCATCCAGGTTCGCCAAAGCAACTGCAAAGAAAGCGAACAATAACTTATTAACTATAAATATGAAGTATTTATCCAACGTTTATGCAAAGACGTATCCGGTACGCTAGACTTAAAACAGCTATAGTGCGTTTTATGGGGAAATGACCAGCCTTGTAGGCCTATCTTAGGGGAGATATCGGCTACTCAATAGTGTGATCTCGTCTCAAAGGGCTGGCCCTTCCCCTCGTATCAGCACCATCTTACAATGAAAGTTCAATTATAGCTTACCAGCTAGCAACATGAATAGTTCTCCGTTTTTTGGCTTGAGTGATATTGCGCCGCTTATGAAGTGAAATGCCGAGGCATATCTAAAAGTAAAAATATTATATTAAGTAGTTTGCATCTAACTAATCTAACGATGGACAGTCCAGAATGAAACATCTACTCTCACGTGAAACTGTAGCTTAGCTTGCGTAGTAGGCGTAATTATTATGCCACAATTATATTATTAGTGTTTGAATGATATTACAAGAACTTTCTTAGTGTATTACTATTACGAATATATGAAACCGTACTGTTGTATGGACAAATGAATTAAGCCAAGGTTGTAGAAAACTTTCCATTCAAATGGAGCTAAATACGCAGCCCTCTTCAGACAACTGATTGCCTAGAAGTTAAAAAAATATATGATACAGTTTTAGGATAAAGAACAATACGGTCATTGTTATAGAAAAACATTAAAAAGACAACTCATTGTTACGAAACAATAACTGAATAAAATAGAATAGACAATTGTGAAAAAAAAATTCCATTGTTACAAAACAATAGACTATTGTTTCAAAACAAAAAACCATTGTTACCAAAGGTCTGCAGACTGACTCTCTGGCTGCTGATCGACTGAGAAAGTTGGTAATTTCTAACACCCGATGAGATTTTTTAGTCTTACCGCAATATGTTTTTTCTTTCCAAAGAAACACATTCCAATGTTATTCCATAGTTGTGCGGACTCAGGTGTAGCAGCGGCAGCCACTCGGTACTTGGTTAAAGCCACATCGTAATCCCCGTGCAGTTGAATAATCGAACCAGCTGCTAAAATTGCCTAATTAAAAAAAGTATAATGATAAGTGGTTATAGGTACTGTATAGTTATTAAAAAAGATTATTTATATGATAGACGTAATCAGCTAACGTATGTTTATGCCCGCTGCGATCCAATTCACTCACATATATAATTCAAAATGTTTGGTTATATCTTTGTTCCATTCTACGCACTTACAATTTATCAGAACAGTGGTAACTAGGCAAGTCAGTTATCTGAAAATATGAATCGGGTGGCAACGGGCACAAAAATGTGTTGATTGATTAGGGCTCATATCTCTTACCTTAGCAAAGGTCGGATCATAAGTCAAGGCGTTTCCCAAATGTTCAAATGCTTTTTGAGTCTGACCAACCTGGAAAAAGAACTCAACTTCGTGAATATTAAGAAATTTGGTACGGGGTTTTAAGCTCCACATTAGCTCCGCATTAAAAAACCGGCCAACTCCAAGAATCGTATGGTCAGGCAGTGGAGCTAAAGCTGGTTCACATATACCTGCGGTATGTCGGCAGGCGGTTAGCAATTCAACCAAATAATTCACAAAAGAATGTATGCATCAACAGCTGTAAACAATGATAGCGCAGGCATATGTGAACCAGGCTTTATTCGCTTCTGAAATTTGAACATTCTTTATCGGATAGGTGTTTTTTTCGCTGCGTTACGGAAGGCTTTCCGGTATAGTGTAAAAATAACCTATAAGTATCTACACTGGGAGTCACCGGCACCGGCTAAAATAAACAATCTTAAATATCATGAAGCCATGCAGGTGCGTCGGCATAGCGTAACTCCCTGTCGAAGACAGCCACAAAAATAAAATCGGGAGGCATGCCCATACCTGTAAAAACAGTAGTCCAAGTGTTGTCATCAAGTCAGGATTTTCTGGTGAGTATCTGAAGATAAAGTACAGCTTTGAGGTTGAGGGTAAAAGTAACTCGTTTTTATGCCTGAATATGATTGTCTGACCGAGAGAGCGAGCAACGAAGGGACAAGCCAGCTGAGGGATGTTAACGTTAAACATCAGGGGCCGGTTGTAAGAAGGCTGGGTAGCGCTGTGCGCCGGATAGCGGAAGCCTTCCAAGACTTCGGTTTTTGCTATAACCCAGATTAAGTCATAATATTAATAAAATTGGAGTTTCTTTTATTATTTTGGGCTCTATATTATTAGTTTTATAGCTTTTAAAGCATTTTTATGCCGGTTGAAAATTTGACTATCAATGGATATTTGTGGATGGCGCTGTCCGGCCTTCGTACAATCGGCCCCAGGATTTTTGGGCATCTCACTTGATTCAACCAATGTTGAAAGATTTTGTAGATGAAAAGTTCGAATGTAAATTTTATACTGATTTCTTAAGACCTATTAACCAGGGAGCAGCTGCATGCGCAAAATGCAACTATTGGCTCCCTCGCAGGAATCGAACCTGTGGCCCTATACGATTCCGGTGCAGTGTTCTAACCAACTGAGCTACAGAGGCGTCTATATACTTACTCGACAGCATGTTTATAAACCTCAATGGCGGAGGCCACATCGTTTTGTAATAGATGTACTTTAGCCAGTTGTACGAATGATGTATCATGGCGGTTTAACTGAATTGCACTCTTTAATGACACAGCAGCCTAAAAATTGATAACGAATTTTTTTTTATCAAAATCTGTTTTAATTTGGTCCAGTTTAATTCCAGTCAGTAGCCTTGACTTACGTTCTCGTAATCTTTGAGGTACATATAGCAAATGCCTGCAGGAAAGACATTTAGAAATATTCGTTTGAGAAGTTCTGAAATATTTAATTTACGGCTAATTTTTGACGTTCACATAAAAGAAGTGAGAAAGAAACTAGATTACCTTGATTGTGAAAAATTTCCTGTAAAATGCGAAAAGCGTGTTTAGTTGCGGAATTAAATCATAGTTGTATAGAATGAAGTTGAGGTAAAATAATGATGCATTAAGACTCGTTAACACTCATTTTTTGCTGCGATTTTAGGTGCGATTTTCTTCTTCTGACGGATGTGAACGAGTGGATAAGTTATGAATGTTCAGATGAGGCTGCGTGTACTCTGAACATCGTAACTCATCTACTCGTTCACATGCATCAGAAGGAGGAAATCGCAGCAAAAATGGCAAGTGTAAACGGGCCTTTAGATGCAACATGTTCCTACCCAATTTTGAGGATTTAATTTCGTTGCTTCCAGGTACACTTCCAGTGCAGCCTTATGTCGAGCTAACAGAAACCTATTCGAGAATGATTGAACATTTTAAAATCTGAATCGTAACCTCGTTAACCTCGTTACTTCAGTTCTAAGCCAAGATACCATCGGTGGCACAGTCATTACCTTTCATCTCCGAGATCGTGAATTTGATTATCATTCCGCACTTGAGACATTCATGTAAAAAGAGTGAGTCAACGCTCTGGCAAGCTCTGGCTCTGCCGAAAGGTTTAACTAGGACTAGGTACTCTGTTTCTTCCAACATGAAATGTTGGCAATGGTGGGTTATGACGCATCATCCGTCCTACGGATCGTCGTACGGATGATAAGTGTGGTGCTAATCATCCTTATGCCTGGTTCACACTAGCAATTCTGTCGCCTGTGTAGGCGATTTTTCGCATGGCAAATGTGATCGAATGACATGCAAAAGACTTAGAATTGTTTACTTCTCAAGAGCGACTCTATACTTTTGTGTGCGAGTTCACTCATTTGCAATTGCACCCGTCAGAAACACAAAATACAGGTTTCAACCATGCAGGCTTTACTTGCAGCTGAGAGCTAAGCTGAATTACGAAGGATGCAGCTCAACCTGATCCAGTCGAAGGCTTTCTAAGGGCGCCTCTGGCAGCCACCTTATGACTCATGTCTGCCGGATCCAGTTACGGTGGAAGGGTCAGTTAGGGGGCTAATCCCAACTCACCCTGTCAGGAGGAAACAGGAGTATTCAGAGAAAACCCACGACTTTCGGTAGAGCGTTGAGTAACTCTTCACATAACTGTCATTAGTCCGATATGAGGATCGAACCTACAATCTCAGAAGTGAATGGCGCTTGCTCTCACGATTGCGCCACCGAAGTGTGAACATAAAACGAACTATCCAAACAAGACAGCGATGTACAATTGCAATGGTTCCAGGACAAATCATGCCTGATATTTCCCAGATAGTTCATCGTTCCATACTCCAGTCATTTCGTACCCGTCTGACTCTGGTCGTTTCGTACCTCCCAACGTGTCTGGGTATGAAAGGACCAATGAAATGGTAAGGGTACGAAAAGGCAGGTGTACGAAACGACAATAAACCATCCTAGGTTTTGTATCGGACGGACCATCTGTAGATTATTTTATTTCACAGATACTTTAGTGCGGTGTAGTTCGTTTTGACGGATGATCTGTTTGTTTATTGCGTTTTCACACACAAAAATTATCAGACGGATATCTTTCATCTACGATTAGTACGGTATAGTTTGTTTCTCAGTCCAAAAAAATTAAATAACGTAAATTTTTTCCACGTACAGTGATCTTGCCACTTGCTTCAAATTATCAACATTATTTGGGTTGATTTGAACTGTCCTCTGGAACAGTTCCAGAGACTCTTGGATTTTTCCTTCTTCACGTAACAGAAGCGCTGAAGAGATTGGAAAATAGCAGAAATTTGATAACATGGATACCTATTATTTGACCATTGCTATTTGCCAAAATTTGATATTTATTGTCATTCATTTACTGTTAGTCCCAGGGATGGATATACTGGGGGAGGGGGTGCACCCACCCTGGCCAGGGAGGGTGTGTGTGCTATTTTTCATGATAAAGCCAAAAATGTTAGAGACAAAATGAGATACAGTAATTGGAGTAATAACATGATGATAAGCGAACTGTGAACAACAATTATACTTTATAGTTCAAATACAGTAGTCAAGCAAGTACTGTATGTTGATGGGCGGGCGGCACATGTGACCGACACAATTCTGCACTAGAGCTGGCAGAGCACCCCCCCCCCTACCAGATCATGCTGGATCCATCCCTGGTTAGTCCACAAAAAATTGTCTTACATTTAAGTTGTTACTACTAGCTACTATTGACCAGTTTATAATCTAGGGGAGGATGGGCCAAAATTTTAAGTGGGACTCAGGATTATAACTAAAAAAAAAGGCATGAAATAGGATTTTATGATAGATTTCTATTTCATTGTGGGTGGAATTGGGTTAAGTCGTTGCATGTAATGGGATTTGAATTAAAACATGGGGGGGGGGGGACTTGCTGGTACAGCTTTGCCCCTCATAATTTGCTGGGTGCCCCACCCTCTTGTTGGCTATGTCTTGGCAGTTCTGTATTGGTATAGTACGAAACCACGGTTAGATTAGATACAAACCTTGTATATACAATGCGTATTCGCACATCCCTTGGCTTTCATTGAGCTGTTCATCAATTAACGACTGGAAATATATGTATCGGAAACATTCAGGCCACAACATTAGGATCTTTTTTACTAAATATTTCTGACACAACCTATACTTACTTTGCAATTTTCAATGTCTTTTCGAACATAATGGAGATGGATCAGCCAGTTCCGTCTTTCATAAATTGGAAGATCTGGAGCTATTCACATATAAATTATACTTTCAGTTCTACATATTTAATGCATTAACCCATTGAGCCGCAATGTGCCCCAGTGCACCCTACCTATTTTTTTACTTGTCTAACTCGAGCCGATATTACTTGTCAATGGGGAAGCTCTGCAGCTTAATGGGTTAAGTTACATTGTGCCCTAATTTATTATTTTACTCTGTCTAACACCAGACAATTTTACTCATCAAGTTGAGAGTGCTGGTGCTCAATGGGTTGATTAGACTGTCTGCCCATATGTGTCCTAGTTAATTAACCCATTACGTTGCACTGTGCACACGTACCCAATGAGCCCTACTTTATTATTTTAATCTGTCTAAGATGAGATGATTTTACTCATGAAGGAGAGCCTGCATTAATAGGTGAAAGTAAAGCTGACATCAATTCCCATATCAACAGCCACAAGTTGAGGCAATTTCTTACTCTTAAATGATTCCTAATCCTTATATACAGTCCTATTAATGCTAACCTTCTCCTTAATCCTAACCCGTAATCCAACATTCTCACAGTGTTGGCATTATTAGTTTTGAACACTGAATGAACGACACATATACCAGAGTAAAACACCGTATTAATACAGTAAGTACAAGGTCAGGATGGGGTTAAGATTACGGCTATATAGTAAGGTTAGGATTATCCTGACCCCATAACCTTGTCCTAACCCAGACTGTAACCCTAATAATAGCCGTTTACATAATACAACTAGTCGTACACGATTCTCATTCTGGTGTACAAAAACAAGTGCTGAATGCACTATTCCTGTTCATCTGTTTAAGGCGAGATTCGAAATGTGACATCTTTACACGCATTTATTTGAGTACAAAGGCCAGGGTAAGAATCATATATTGATATACATGTGCCTTAAATCATTGTGACGTCATTTTGGGAGATTTCTATGGAAAGTTACCCGTTTCAACTTCATTTTATGTCATTCTGTGCAAAGCAATACCTTTCCCTGGACGTCTTTTTGGTTTTGGCGGGCCAGTAACGTCACTTGTTAAGTCAGTTTTGCTTGAAATTTCATCGCTAGGACCTGCTGAACTTCCAACATGAGTGCTAATGCTATCATCGCTAGAGGACGCATTCACTGGATAATCTGCCCGATCGCTCTCAATATTTGGCGTTTCTAAGCCACTTGGCTGGCTAGACGGCTCTTGCATTGTGTTGGCGTTGTCAGATGTTTTCAACTTTGAAAACAATTTTTGATTTATTTTCAAGCGTCCATGTTGTTATTGGCGATGAGCTCGCGCGACACGCGTGGGCGGCACGAAATGTTTTGGCTGCGGAAGAGTAGCGGCGTGGCGAAATCTGGGTATGCGGAAAATAGGCTCAAGCTAAGGCTTAGTTCGAACGTTTATGGTCGTCCATTTGTTTCAAAATTCGCTAAATTCAATTCGCACTCGCTAAATTCAATTCGCACTCGCTAAATTCAATTCGCACTCGCTAAATTTACATTCGCACTCGCTAAATTTACATTCGCACTCGCTAAATTCCCCCC
>CACRXK020007780.1:0-22050 GCA_902702795.2 Paramuricea clavata
TTTAAATTATTTTGCTTGTTTATCGGTATTTTAGAGAAATAAATAGTCAATATGAACATATGTTGCAAAAGCTCCGTGCGCGTGACTTGACACATAATAATTAATAGACAAAAGATCAGTTATTGATAGCCTGCTTAAATCCACTACTCAAGGTCTCAATAGCTCGTAAAATCAATCCGTATTATCTACTTTTTTCAAACTGAAATATATGTGCTTAGTTTTCTCTGAAGTAGTCGCATAAATCATTGAGATTAGGGCTAGATTTTATTAAACTCGCGATGTGACTACAATGACAAAGTCAATGTAATTAGTGACGTGTTTGACAGTTTGTATAAATAAACTTCCGAATACACAGAAATTATAAAGTAATATCAAACCCGATGTATGGAACACACGCTGAATTTACTTTGTTATATGCACAATACAGTAACTGCATGTAAGCGACTTGCTCTTTTAAGAAACCAATTTGCTAATAATCATTCTTTTTTCAAAATCATGCGGACCTTTATTTATCACTTAAATAATATACCCTTAAAATACTGACAATTGATTAATTTTAAGCAGCTACATTATCCATGACAAACTTCAAAAAATGAAGATATTAATTACCCATACTTTTCTGCAACTTATCCAACATATCAGACTTGTAAACACGATGTCATACCCTATAGGGAGTATCGTTAAGTTGAAGTTCTGAGCAATTTCAGAACTCTAGCTGTACGTCGCCGCCATGCCATTAAGTTGGGGCCATGGTCCCGCTTCCCCGGGTCCTGAGATTTAATGAAGTGTGACGTGCGTATTTTGAACAAAATTGCTCGTTACAAATTGTATGAAATTCCATGTCTTAAACAAAAAACCAAATGTTGTTGAATGCCATTAATCGTCTTCTTTCACTACATATAACTTCAGGCGCATTCCTAATTTCGTTTAAAAAATATTTAAAGTTATCTAACTTTTGTTTAGGGCTGAAACACGTATTTCAATTGCTCGATCAAAATACGTTACACTTCATTGAATCCCGGGTAAGCGGGACCATATAAACAGCCTTCTTATAAGGGACGGACCATTTGATTTTTGATGGGGGGGTGGGTAGATTTTCAGTTTGCTCGATATTTTTTTTCCGCCTCCTGACACTGTTCGATTTTTTTTTGTCAGTCAGAGGACTTGCACGATATTTTTTTTATGCATGTATATACATTTTTTAGTTTTTTGTTTTTACATTTTTTGGTATATAATAGGTAATTGGACAAGTACTGGTGTAAGACATCGTGTAGCCTAAATAATGAGAGGACCAGTATTCAAAAAATGGTTGTTTTTCATTTCTTTACTCCGACTCCTATGATGAACATGTAGTACGTAAAAAAACTAAGGAAACTACGATTATATATAGAAACTAAAGTAGGTGAAATTTTTATGGGACTCCATAAAAGGTGAGGATATAAGAGTGAGAGATCGAAATTGAGTATAGGAAAGGCAACCCTACACGCGTTTCGACCTAACAGTCTTCTTCAGCAGGGTTTTTTAAAGGGGGGTATATAGAATTTGCAGAGGAGAAGAAAGGAGAGTTTAGGAGTTCGGAAAATAATGTGAACTTGGATCCTCTACGTAGCAAAATCCACACCAGAACTAGCTATAGCTATCTATTGGTCATATCGTATCATTCATTTACTAATCTCTGTTTTGGTTTTGTTATATATGTACATGTTTTAGTTATTATTGTATATTCATATATTTTAAACAAAATCAAACCCTGCACGGTGTTATTATCATTATTTTTATCCCTTATGTATCACTAATTGCCAAACGCCCCTATCCCTGTCTTATAAGCTCCTACACCACTAACACCATATTTGGATGCAATCACCTACAGTCACAAGTTTTCCGAACTCCTATAAACTCTCCTTCCTTCTCCTCTTCAAATTATATCTAACCCCCCCCCCCCTCTTAAAAAACCCTGCTGAAGAAAGCTGTTAGGTCAAAACGCATACCCCTGTACGCTATTCCTACTCAATTTCAATCTCTCGCTCTTATATCCTCGCCTTTGATTGTGTCCCATAAAAATTTCACCTATTTTACTTTCTACGGCCGTGATTTAATCGTAGTAACCTAGTTTAACCTAGTTTTTTATGTACATGTTCATCATAGGAGTCGGAGTAAAGAAATAAAGAACAACCATTTTTGGAATTATACTGGTCCTCCCATTATTTAGGCTACAAGGCCGTAGGAAGCTCTTTTTGATTGGGGAGGGCCTGAAAGCGAGGGCTGAAGGCCCGAGGAAATTTTTAAATTTAGAGTCTCTGAAATGCCATTTCCTGGACCCTGCAGTCCCCCACCCCCTCCTCCAGTTGCTACATACGGCCCTGGGCTACACGCGGAAATGCACCGAATGGCAAATAAGGATTACCACTCGAAAATCTTGCTCGATATTTTTTTTCGTCCGTTTATTCTTGCACGATATTTTTTTTAAGTTTGAATTGCTTGCTCGATATTTTTTTGGGGATTCTACCCACCCCCCCATCAAAAATCAAATGGTCCGTCCCTAAGTGGGGCCACTTACAGAACACTAACAAATCACATTGAAGAACAGAAATTGAAAAAATCAACAAACGGCGCATTAGCCAATCAGCATTAGGCCAAAAACAATTTGAACAAATAAACGAATGTCAAACAGTAAAAATAGAATTGTAAAAGTAAACACTGCAGTTAATGGCTTCCTGAATCTTTCTTTTGATTGGACGAGCTTTAGTTTGATTAGATTTTTCTTTCTGTTCTGCAATGCGATTGGTTAGTGTTCTCTAAGTGGCCCCACTTACAGTAGATGCACTGTAATGAGTATTTTAAATACATTTATTAGACTGAAACTGAAAATACAAATTATTTTAAATATTGATTATTAACTTCAATTCATACAAATTCTTAAATATATAAAAAATAACGATTGTACAAAAATAAAATTTGTATCAAAATTTCACTATATGGTATTTTTGAAACATAAATTTCCCCCAAGAAAAATCTTACATTATTTGTAAATTTTGAATATGAGATGAATACCTATACCCGACTCGTCCCCAGTCGCTTACCTAACGCGCGCTGAATTACCCAACGCGCGCTGAACGATGGGAATGCGATGGTCCTTCGCGTTATACTCAATTTTCATCGCATTCCCATGAATCATTGCATGAATAAGCAATGTTAGGGACTGTGGAAGAGTCAGACCTATACATACCCCGCTATTCTACAGATAAGTAATTTCACTGTTGAACGATTTATATAAATTACACTTTAAAGAACATTGGCCATAAAAAATTACTTTAGTTCATTTGAAAGAACTCTTAAAACTATATATTAAACTCTATTACAGATTGTTTATATCTTGCTTAGTTTTCAAAATATTTCGACTGAAAAAGTGAGCTGTTCGCCATCTTGGATTATTGAGGATATGCATGTTACCGTCAAGAGAGGGATCGCGCTGTTTTTTTTTTTATATCGAGAGTAAGCGATCAATAAGGGTCCTATACCATAGTCTAGTTGCTGTAACCAGGAATCTGGTCAGATTTGACCTGATTAAAAGAACCAGACTAAATACAGGGTGTATCAGAAAAGAAGTACACAATTTTGAAACAGCTCTCAGTTTCAGAAATCCGTTCATTTCATGAAATTTTTAATAAATTGTTTGCGTAGTTATAATGTAGAATAAACGAAAAAGTTTCGTAAAGATAAATTTTCCAGAGCGGGGGGAGGGGGGGGGGGTGTTTTTTTCAGCAGCGTTAACAATAGAGCTTTCGCGCGAAATTTAAAAGCTTTAAAACGCAGTTTGAGTTCATGGGCGAGAAACTTGTTATGTGTTTTATTAATGGTCCAAATATCAGAAAAGTTGCTTAATTTTAAGTCCTTTAAGTAGCTGCTGAAACTTTCATTTTTTGGCACCAATGCCTATAATACGCATGCTTAATTCATGCATGTACCTAATTTGCATATTGTTATTTTACTTTTTTTTACAATACCAATATGCAAATTTGGTAAACGCATTAATTAAGCATGCGTGATGGGCATTTGTGTCAAAAAATGAAAGTTTCAGCAGCTATTTAATTAAAGGACTTAAAATTAAGCGAATATTCTGATATTTGGAGCATTGATAAAACACATAACACGTTTCTCGCCTATGAACTCAAAATGCGTTTTAAACTTTTAAATTTCGCGCGTAAGCTATTTTTAATGCTACTAAAAAAGACCCCCCCCCCTCGCCTGCTCTGGAAAATTTATCTTCACGAAAAATGTTTGTTTATTCTACATTATAAGTACCCAAACAATCTATCTTTATAAAAAATTTCATGAAATGAATGGATTTGTGAGTTTGAGAGCCGTTTGAAAGTTGTCTACTTTTTTTTCATACATGCACCCTGTATTGTTATTCTAACGAGTTTCCAAACCATCTATTCTATTAGCTATGATCGGACAAAAGGTAAAATGCATTCAACTGTGTTATGATTAAAGTGCACCTAACCTCAATTCTTTTAACATCTCATTCCTAAGAACCTTCGAAATGATATTGTAACTTATTTTGAAGATTTTCGTTTGCTCACTTTGTCTCTAAGTTATTTCAGTTTTATTGAAATGCAAATGTCCGGAATTTACGTCACATATGAATAATGACTGACCAAAGAATGTAAGGTACTGTTAAATATCATGAAATAAAAAGGCTAAATGGTGTTTTGCATAGGTATATGTAATCCTCCCACAACTCCAAACTTCATTTAATGAATTAAACTCGATAGTGAATACGATATTCAAGCTTTTACTTTACGTCATTATGCATTTGTGACGGAAATTCCGGACATTTGCATACCAAACAAACTGAAATATCTCAGAAACAAAGTGAGCAAACGAAAGTCTTCAAAATAAGTTATCACATCATTTCAGAAGTTCTTAAGAATGAAATGATAAAAGGAATTGAGGTTAGGTGCAGTTAACAGTTTAGTGGTAGTCATCTAATCACGGAATTAACTAGAGTCAGATCACACAACGAGAATTCACACAACGCGATATCATACCATTCCATTTTTTTCCAATTCTCATCATGATGGCTTGAAGATGGCTTTTGAGAGCATTAAAGATGGTTTTTGAGATCATTCAGAATCATAATTGACGACCTGTTTAGCTCTTCGAGACCCTATAATAAGAATGCAAACTTTATTAAATTATTTTCTTTTCTATACCGGGAGTCCCCCCAAAAAAACTGGACATCGTTTGATTTCATATAACGTAAAAGCTATAAAAGCTATCGCAATGAAATAAAGATCATTGCATTCAGAAAGGACTAACTTAGATTTTGATATAGAACACTTGAATTTGCATGCGGTAAAATTACATTAGGTTGTTTTATGCTAATTTTTTGCATTTTCAAAAGCAGCAGTTGAACGTTCAAACATCAATAGCGCAGTCAATATTGCATGTAAACTCAAGTGCTATATATCAAAATCTAAGTCTTACTGAATGCATGGATAATAAAATAAATGGATAGGAAACTAGCTGACGTGACCTAATGTTTTCAATGGGCTGATGGCGTGATTGGATGTTGAAACCTAGTTGCAAACCAAATTCTCAAAAACGGCATGTTTAGCAATAATACAGCTAAACATTTTAGTCAAAGAGCAAATGAATATAACTACGCCATTCTACGATGAAATCTCTAAGTATTCCCAGTCAATTTTAGCAAATATATCAAGCACTAAACAGTGAAAAAGGCATCCCAAATTTCGTTAAAATTGGGGACGCCAATTTCGTAGCCACAAATGTAAAAAAATACAAAACAAAGACGAAAAACATTTACCTTGAATACTTTGTCGTGGCTTAGGCATGTTTTTAAAACAATTAGACCGGTTTATGCTTCAATATTGCTCTTTTAAGGCGGAAAATATAGCGAAACAACAAAAATGCAGAGAACTTTGCAATACGCGTGACGTCACAGATTGCAACTAGGTTGTTTTTGCTTACGTCAGCGAGAGTTAGGCTGGATCGATATCGCAAATACCGAATACCGATATACCGCCATCAGAATACCGGTAAATACCGGTATTCTGACAAAATATTAATGTGGCACATACTGTTATTAGTGCAAATGTCACAAGATTCGCATTATCAAGCTATGTTAACAATTAACAGCGCTAAGCTGCAATTATTAGTAGGGCGTCGAAGTGTTGAATCATTCAGAAAAATATTCGTTTTGTAGCTATATAAATTCAGATAGTGTTTCAGTAAGCTGCTAATAGTTATAAACATAAAAAACGTTGCATTTTTAAAACTAACGCATAAACAAGTTAGCATGTCAGTTAAATAAGATTAAAAACAACAAAAAGTTACCTTCTTATCCGATAAAAAAAAACTTGAAAAGCCAGAAAAGGTTTTCATGCATGTCATGCATCTGTGAGTATTAACTTTGCTTTCTAAACGTGATTGTAAGCAAGTTTGACTTGAAATAGCGTTTCATTTCGGTATTAGGCAGCAAAATACCGAAATGTCGGTATATCGGTATTTTTAAATTGTCAATATCGCCAAACCGGTATCTAAACAAATACCGGTATATCGGATGTATCCGGTATATCGATCCAGCCTAGCGAGAGTCCTATCCATTTATTTTATTATCCATGCTGAATGCAATGATCTTTTAGTTCATTGCGATAGTTTTTATAGCTTTTACGTTACAAGAAATCAAACAGTGTCCATTTATATATAAAACATCCTCGTTGCTGTTCTATTCGTTCTTTAGATTTAGTGTTCTTTAATTCGTTTGATGTTGGAATCAAGGTTTGATTCATAACCAACATGCAGTATAAGTCTGCTTTCTATATTGTTGTAACTGTCGCGAGCGTGTCGTGAAGTGTTTGTCGCGAATAATTTTTATGCTTCTTTCCATATGCTTGTAACTGTCGTGACACTGTCGCAAGTTAATAGAGAGTTTGAGCAAGACAACGAAGTACGAAGACGAAGGCATACTTGACAATTTTTGCCGTGTGCACATTATCTTGCGCATACTGAGTTGGACGTCACTAGTGGTTGCACAACGTGTCTTCCCATGTGTCGCTGTTTATGAATACTGACCACAATTCTTGCCCTGATCCAGAAAAAAACCCAGCGAGACATGAAACTATATCCCGTCTTTGTCCTTCTGCCTTCGTGCAGAACGAAGTTCACAACGAATTTTGCCAAAATATTCGTTGTGAACGAAGGCAGAAGACGAAGACGGGATATGGATTCATGCCTCGCTGTTTTATCCTGATCAGGGTAAGGATTTGGCTCAGCATTCACAAACAGCTAGACATGAATCTCTAATCTGTCTTCACTCCTGACCCTAAACTCAGACTGCGCAAGATAATGTACAAGACAGGCAAAAATTGTCAACCACGTCGTCGTCGTCCTACTTCGTTCTCTTGCTCAAACTCTCTAATTTCGTACCCAGGGATCGTACAAACAGCTCGCGACTGTTATGAAAAGACAAACACGCCCCTCCCCCAAAGGCGACCTTTGCCACCCCCTTCCCTGATTAGGGAGTTTAAGCTTGACATTTGCGGGAACGGCAAGACCGACTTTTCTTGACATAATTTTCGTTCGATTTCTGCGTGTCATATTTTCTTTCATATGACACAGGAATAGCTAAGCATTCTATAGTCATAAAACAACAAGCCCATTTACTTTTTATTGCTTTATAGCGTAAAATTTTTATGCGGTTGTGACATGTTGTAAAATGCGGAAAATATAGCCTTTCAAAGTTTGCAAATTTTGTACAATTTTGTATTGCGTGCGGAAATTGCTACCATTTTCGGCCCAAAGGTGTGGGTGAGGTAAATATTTTTTGAGTTAGTTGGACATTTTGGTTCGAAAAAGGTGGCGTAGCTAGAAATTTTGTTTCGGAAAAGGTGGGGTAATGCTTTTTTCGGCTCCTTTATACTTTCTCTTCGGGCCCCACTCCAGCCATAAATAATGATAGGTCCCTTATGGAACTAACGCCCGTATTCTAAAAGCTCACTCACACTCAATGAGTGGAGGTTCAATCTGAGCTTCTCTTGAGTGTCAATGCTGTTTTTGAATAGCTGGAGGGTTAGTGTCGTACCTTAGTATGTGATTACTCACCCTCCAGCTATTCAAAAACAGCACTGACACTCAAGAGAAGCTCAGATTGAACCTCCACTAATTGAGTGTGAGTGAGCTTTTAGAATATACAGGGTGTATCAAAAAAAGCGCAATCCTCGACTGAAATGTAAATTGCTAAACAAATAATAGACGAAAACGTTAACGTTTACATTCATTTTAAAGCGTAGCCATTCCGCTTTCTAACAGTGGGTTGTTTGTTAAATTTGACTCATTGGTTCGCGGGTAATAATACTTTACGTTATTGCGATTGGAGATTAAAAAAATTGAGATGGAATAACTAAACGTTCTCATGAAAATAACTGATTTTTTCATTAAAACAAAAAAATGTTGCATTTTATTAAATGGATTGTAACAATAAGTATAATTACGGCTTTTCTTCCACTATTTTTAACTCAGTTTGAAACTTCAAATGCCATATAATTTTGGCTTGGACCATCTAAGCTGACTGACATCAACTTGCTATAATTTCTGTTTACATTACATTACATCGCAATTCGATGACACTCTGGCTCAGACACCAGAATGTTTTGACGATTTTTAGCATTCGTTTAGGATTTTCAAACAACCTGGTCTCTTTTAAAATACTTTTAATTTGTTCTTATACGTGGTTTTCCAGATGTAGTGACGACAACATTAAAGTTTAAAGAAGAAAATTCTAACATTTAAACCGACTAAATAATAACATAGTAAACTTGCATAATTAAACAGGAACTAAAAATGATAGGTTTTACTAAATCTTTTCCTGTGCAATTATTACTAGCATTGGAGACAAGGATAATAGTTTGTTTGAAAGAGAAAAGAACAGGCTTTGAAGTAAGCCTAAAAGCGTTTAACTAGAAATAGTATTTCGAAAGTTATTAAGCACAAAAATGAATTGCGTTTATTTTGATACACCCTGTAGACGTAAGGAATGTTTAAGTCGATTGTTGTGTTTTGATAAATGCAGTTGTGCTTCTTATTCTAATTCGTAGTTACTGATTGAATACCGGTTGGGAACCTGTACTTTACGCACTTCATTTTAAAAGCTACGTGCACCCATAGTTAATAGAATAGATGGTTTGGAAACTCATTAGAATAACAATCTAACTCATTATCTACAGTATGTTGGTCAACTTTCATTCATAAATATGGCCCTTCACCGTCAAGCGTGTATTGTATTTCTGCCAAACCCACCAATAGCAATTTCAAACTTATCCTATATTGTTCGAGTCACCGATAGGTAACTTTCTTAAAACATTGCATGCTATTGATTAGTTAGGCAAAAATACAATGCGCACGTGACGGCGAAGGACCAGATTTATGAACAAACGTTGACTAACATAGATAATGAGTTATATTGTTATTCTAATGAGTTTCCAAACCATCTATTCTATTAACTATGGGTGCACCTTGATTGTTAAGTTGGTGTTTTATAACTTATCTCATACCTAGCGTATTAGCGGCTTTCCTATTGGCTAGGAGGAAGTGCGTCCAATCTTGAACCCACCTGCTGACGTAAGTTTAGGAGGTGGGTTCGAGATCGATGTTTCGGCGGCGGCCATTATGAAGCGATTTGAACAAATTTCAGACGAAGATTTAAATAAAAAATAAATTAACTGTTTTTAATTGTTTTATAATTATTATTTTTTTATTTTGTTTGATAAAAATGGAATATTCTGTATTCAAAGTGGAAGAGAAGAAAGATGGCCGCCGAAATTTGTTCGGCACGGGCAGGTTTATATAAATCTTGGCATTGTTTTCGCAGAATGTGTTCATTTTCTCTTTTGAAGAATAAGGGAGTATTGTAGAGAATTTTTTTAGCTTTAATTTAAGCCTAAGTTTGTTTGTTTGCGTAGCATGTTGGCGGCTAAAACGTTCGTTATCCAAACACGAAATTATATACTAAAAAGTAAAATGCGTATAAAATTCTTCAGTAATTTTTAGTATTTTACCGAAATGGCATGTGATAAAAACCAAACATACTTGCAGGTTCGGTGAGTACGGGATTGAACGCACCTCGGGTGGCTGGAAGTTTCCCGAACTCACCTCGCTTCGCTCGGTGAGTTCGGGAAACTTCCAGCCACCCTCGGTGCGTCCAATCCCGGACTCACCGAACCTATGCAAGTATGTTTGTTATAAAACATACTTGCAGGGAAGTGTGTCCGGGATTGGACGCACCTCGGGTGGCTGGAAACTTCCAGTCCCCCAAGGTGCGCCAATCCCACTCTCACCGAACCTGCAATATTCACCTTGTATGTTTGGTTTTTATCACATGCCATTTCGATAAAAAGCACTGAAGAATTTACGCATTGTGGTATATAATTTCTTGTTTGGATAATAGTGAGGCGGATATGTGTAAAATTATTGATCAGTAGTTCCCGTTGAGGTTAAAAGCATCAAACTTTTACAATTGATGTAGTTTTATTTGCTTAATAGATATTTGAAGTGGGGCCATCGCTATATTGCTGCTAACTCCTGAAAACGCGCGGGTGATTAGTGATTTTCTTCTATTGAATTCTATTATAGCCAAAAAATGTGAAATTTTGTATTCAATTACAACAAATATGACTTGCATCATCAGAAAGCTTATAAAAAACTGCATATAAGACATTTAGACAGTTTTTGATTTCTGAAATAATTTTCGAATTATAAACTGTTAAAAACGCATTTTCAAACATCGAATAATTAATTACTAGGGACTTTTAGCGAGATAATGTGCCTAATTTACAGCCAATAACCATTTGAAGAATAAAACTGAAAACTGTTTAAAAGTCTTTTATGTAGTTTTTTACAAGCTTTGTGATGATGCAAGTTATATCTGTCGCGATTGAATTCAAAATTTCACATTTTTTGTTGTAGTAGAATTTAATAGCAAATAATGCTAATAGCATCGCAACTCTCTAAAAAACCCAGTTTCACGATGGCCCAACTTTTGCATGTTGTTCTATTCATAAAAAGATGCTACTGTGCACAATTTGGTACTTTTAACCCTCTTCGGAAACATCCATGCATGCACATATCCGCCACAGTATAACGAACATTTTAGCAGCCAACATACTATACGCAAACAAACAAACTTAGGCTTAAATTGAAGCTAAAAAAATCTTTACAATATTCCCTTATTCTTGAAAAGAGAAAATGCACACATTCTGCGAAAACATTACCAAGATTTATATATAAATCTTCAATTTTTGTATCTAAATCCTCGTCTGAAATTTGTTCAAATCGCTTCATAATGAATTTTTCTTTTTCTTTTTTTTTCTGTGTTGGTGTAGTGTACTCAGGTGAATATGATATTTGTGGTATTACTCTGAGTGTATATCCACACCGGGCGAGCTTGAAAAATATGCCCGGCCACGGTGGGATTCGAACCTACGACCTTTGGAATACTAGCCCAATGCTCTTCCAACGAGCTACGCGGTCAGGACGGTTCGAGTAAGTGATATTTTGGAACAAAATCTAGTTCCTTCGATACCAATGTATTCTAGTAATATGAATTTTTTTTCTGTGTTGGTGTAGTGTACTCAGGTGAATATGATATTTGTGGTGTTACTCTGAGTGTATATCCACACCGGGCGAGCTTGAAATATATGCCCGGCCACGGTGGGATTCGAACCTACGACCTTTGGAATACTAGCCCATAATGGTCGCCGCCGAAAACATCGATCTCGAACCTCCCTCCTAAACATACGTCAGCAGGTGGGTTCGAGATTGAACGCATCTCCTCATAGCCAATAGGGCAGCCGGTAATACGCTAGGTATGAGATAACGGCTTAAGTACGGGGCAATAATAATACGCGTTAGGCTGTTGCGGTATATCGATATCGATAATTATCGTTTTTTTATAAATACCGATTACTCGATATTGAAATTTTCGATATATCGGAATATCGATATTTTTCGGTATTATCGATATTACATTTGCATATATAAAAACGCCATATCAAGCTTTTTCAAGCGCTGATTGGAGTTATTTCAGAAGGTCAAAGACGATCAATGTGCTAACTCCGCGGGAAAATCCGTAAATTAAGGTTAGAGCGCTATCTAAAACGTGTTTGTTTATACATTGGCATTGCAAGGTGTATAAAGATGTCATTTCGCTTATCAAAAAGTGATCTTTTAGAACGTAAAAACAAAAGTGGATTACGAATGCTTTAGAAAAACAAAAACTAACCTCATTGGACATGCTATCTGGTGAGATAGGACAATCTTTGTTTCGAATTCGCAGTTGAATAAAATGTTTTGAAACAATTTTCCGGCCAAAAATATCACACATTATTCATCCGGTGCGGTAATCAATGCTAATAAGTAGTATGCATTTTCAATTCTTAAAGTGGACATTTCACAGGCCACTGATCACTGGCCTCACACTTTATTGAAAATATCACGCACCCGATGAGTCAAAGCTGTTATATCATGGCTGTTTGGCATCATTTGAAAACAAAAGATTTTGCATAAAATTAAGCGGACATTTTGCATAAAATTAAGATATATCGGTATTATCGGGGTTTTTTTCCGGTATCGGTTTTCGTTTTTTTTTCAAATGCTTAATACGCGTAGCAGTAAAGTACGGGAGAGAGAGGCAGCCTGGCAGTCTCGTCCGGCATTCTACCCTTGCTAATTTCATCAAAAATAAAAGTATACATACGTGTTCGTATTTTATTCTTGTACTTCTCGTGTTTTCGCACCGCAGCATAATAAATGAATGTGAGGAAACCAAACACGCCACTCAACGACAATACATTGTAATTCTTTTCTTTCACTTTATTGCAATCAAATCCAATTGTCCAATCGCGTCGCGTGTCGTTCATCTGCAAAATGACGAAACGCATTAGCATCTTATACCTATACATCAGAATTTTAGACACCCATAGGCCTTAAAGTGTACTTAAAGGCAAATGGCAATATATTTTTTTTATTTCCCATTTAAAAGAACTTTTAAGACTTTATATAATACTTTTTTACCTTTTTTTTCATATCTTGCTCACTTCTACAAATATTTTGATCGAAAGGAATGAAATGTGCGCCATTTTGAATTTTTGTAGATATGCATGTCACGTCACCATTAACAAAACTTAAGCGAAACGGAAATTTTTTGTCCGACCCGAGTGTATTGGTGTCCGACAGAACTGTAGCTTTGTCTGACGTAAATCAAAATGTACCCTAGTCTAGGACTAGAGGCTTGTATGTTAAATGGAGAATCAGAGTAATGTATAAAAAGTGAACTGGAAATGTTGTTTTAATATAATCGAAGGCGCCCGGAGAGCGAAATGGTGAAGTGGAAAACGGGCTTAAGTTGTCGAAGTCTTTTTTAACACTGCTGTTATATAGGCAAACTTTAGTTAATTTTGGCTTGGAAATAAGTGTGAATGACACAAATTATTTAACATCTGCACAACATTTATATTTAGTTCCGAATTGTGCTGATATTATAACTGATAATTCCAGCTTAATTTAGACTAAATTTTGATCTAGGTAAGAAGAACAAAATCCATCAACACAGCTAGAAAGAGCATGTTAAAATGAGTAAAGGTTATGGCCGCGAAATGTTATAAAATACGGAAAATATAGCCCTGCGAAATTCGCAAATTTTGTAGTAATTTGTATTACGCGCGCGGGAAAATGCACCACATTTGTGCCGAAAGCGGTGCATTTTCCCGCGCGTAATACAAAAATTAACACAAAATTTGCAAATTTCGCAGGGCTATGTTTCCCAATACAACAATTCGAAACCAAACTTTGCAATTTTACTAATTTTAACATGCTCTATCTAGCTGTGGTAATGGATTTTGTTCTTCTTGCCTAGATCAAAACTTAGTCAATAGCTCCAATCATCCATTTGTCATTCAGATCTATTTCCGAGCCAAACCGAACTGAAGGTCATCGGACATGCATGTATGTCGGACCCAAAATCGTAATCTGTAATCTTGAAAGTCTCCAAAGTGATTGGAATTTTACGAAGACAAAAACCATTACTTCCACAGTAGGAATGTTCGGTATGAGAAATTTCCGGTATCGGTACACCGAAAAAATTATACCGATATTAACGGTATACCGGTCTTCCTGAAGGAAATTTTGAATAATTCTAAAAGGGAAAACGATCATTTCGAAGCTGTTTCGAACATGTTTCGAACGACACGTACTCAGTGTAAAATCTCACTAAAGTGGAAATTCTAAATCATTGCAGTAGAAAGTTCTTTGAATTGCCATTCAGTAGTAAACAGTGGCGGATCCAGCCAAAATTCTGACCGTAGCATTTTCCAAGACCTCGCATAGTTAGGGGGGTCCGGGGGTATGTCCCCCCGGAAAATTTTTGAAATTTGAAGCCCGGAAATGCCATTTCCTGCGTTCTGAGCACTGCATGTGACCATTAAATTTGTCCTCATTGTATTCATTTCTTAAGCAAAAATAAGCCGAAATGATCTCAAAATGTAAACTATTGCTCGCGTATATTTTAACATACGATATCGGTATGATACTCGTATCATACGCATATCATTATCAATTGAATACCGAAATACGCGTATCATCTACGAACGCGTGTATCATACGAATACGCATATCATATGAACGCGCGTATGATACGAATACGCGTATCTTACGAATATATACGCATTACAAACAAATATTAGCGCGCTATAAAACACGATATATATACGCGCGTATCATAATTCGCGTATTAATTCCAATACATGCAGGTATACTGTACATACGCGCACAAACACTTTAATAAAGCGAAGTTAATAGCGAACACTATACAGTAAAAACTCAAATTAAAATATTAATGTACATCTCTTATCATTCATAAGGCTTACCTGACTGGAAATGATTCGTTTTACTATCTGATTTTATTTCTACCTCGACGCATATAAATCCTTTAGCTTTACGACGGCTTTCATTTCGAAATGCGCACAACCGTACTGTGGGTTCCCAATAGCATGTTGTTGATGAGCCAAACACAAATATCAGATATTCCATCGTTCTGGAGCAGTAGCCAATTTCATGCCACCGTAGCAAACTATAGCATTTGCCCCATTCCGATTGGTTTGCTACGTTTGACCGTAGCAAACCAATCAGAATGCCGTATATGCCAATTTTCGCTACGGTCAGATTCGACCTTAATGAATCTGACCGTAGCGAAAATTGATCATATATGGGCAACACGCTACGGTGTATTTCTGAAGGATGATATTTTCTAAGCTATAGTCCATTGCGTAATGACCCGCAAACGGGCAATTACAACCGTATTTTCGGGCGGGAATTCTTAAAACAATTAACTTTACGTATTATAAATGTCATCAATTTGTCAAAATAAAATGTTTTAGAACATATAAAACTAAATAAAATAAAACCTTGAAATATAAACAAGGAAAGTAAACAAAATATTGCTAAATTATATTTTAGATTGATTTTATGATCCATGTTAGAACTGGCCTATGGAAAATCTGACCGTAGCATATGCTACAGTTGCAACGGTCTAAATCCGCCACTGGTAAAATAAAGGTTATGGTTTCGCCATATATTCCGGTATATCGGAAAAATCGGTATATCGGTATATGGTTGAATATCCGGTATCGATATACCGATATTGATTTAATACCGATATTTTCGGTATATCGGTATACCGAACAGTCCTATTCGACAGTCAATTCTTGTCTTGACTTACAACTCTTTAATACGGCCACACTTTGATTATTGTAGCATTGTTTCGGATAGCTTATATATACGCGCAAGGATCTTGGACAAAAGCTACACCGTTTACAGAATAGGACTGCAAGATCTATTACTGAATCTGATTACAACATTCGGTCCTCAGATATCTTAACATCATTGAATTGGACCAACCTTGAAACCAGACGTACTCAACAGTTCGAAACATTTACTGTATGTACAGAAATGTTGATAATGGTTCCTATAGTTACTTGTCAAGAAAATTTACTCCTACTTCTATGGTAGACGAACACATTTTGCGAGACTCTAACCTATGCAGAGGTGTAACCTAACACTTGCCCGCTTGCCCGATGCAAATGAATATCATGACGGGCAAGTGAACGTTTTGTTTTGTTTGCCCGATTGGGCAAGTTGCCTTGCCACAAAAAACTGGGCATCTTTAAGTTTATGTCTTCATTGTCAGATAAATTTTTTATAGTGCATGGACTTGATTCAAATTTTGTTTCTCGTGGGCCAAAGGTAGATTTGAGAAAATTGCTTTTGATCAGCAGAAAAGCAAGGTTGCCGATCATCTTGATCGGCAAGAACCATTGTCTCAAAAACGTGGTTAATGTCATTAATGAACACCATGCAATACTACGGCATTATCACATAACATATAAACAGGACGTATCCTATACTGATCGGCCAGATTTTCATTTGATCAGCAGAAAATCATGACAGCTGATCACCATGATCGGGAACGTTGGAAACGTTATTTCGAGCCCTGCCATCAGGCAATGGCCACTGCATGGGGTACCTAGATAGGTCTAGGTACCCCAGTGGCCATTGTCTGATGGGAAGTGAAGTTTATTCAGGGCAACTAATTTTCATGTGCAACTTGCCCTGAGGGCAAGTGTCAAAAAAGACTGCTCTACGGAACGACATATGTACCCGCATCGAATTCGTCAGAGCTCAATCTCTCGCTGAGTTTAAATCTAAAATTTCTTAATAATTGTATTATATTGGTTTCTTTGCAGTCTGTAACTCTTGTAAATATTTTGGTATTAATTTATTAGAAATTAGTTTGATAAAAAGGAAAATTTTCGTCTTGGCAAATATAAATTTCAGTTTGGATCTTTAGTGCTGTATAGCTGGAAAAGCCTGGAATCTCTAGGCCACATGATTTCGGGAATCTGGCTGGCCCCCCAAAAATCTAAAGTTGCTTAGAACAGACTAAACTGAGGAACATTTGACTATTTTAGTGATTTTACATTACATAATTTGTGAGTTGTGAGGATGAAAATTTAAAAAAATCATATAATACACACTGGGGAGAATGTTTGTGCAGACGAATTAAATCTTAACATTGAAGTATTCATATTTCATAATTGATATATTTGATTGTTCAATAGGCAATTCCAGCTTTTAGTTTATGCGTGCAGGGGATGATGGGAAGTAAGGTATCACATTGCTGATTATGCTGAAAAATTAAAAATGGTGGCCGTGTAAACACGGAGTGATAGCTTATACTTGTAAATATTGAAATATTTCGGTTGTTTCGGCAGTTTCTATTGAAATTTTTCAGCATAATCAGCAATATGATACATTACTTCCCATCATGCCCTGCACGCATAAACTAAAAGCTGGAATTGCCTATTTCAATATTTCAATCAATTAAATTTAACTGACAACTGTGAAAAAAAACACAATGAAAATTCAACAGGCTGTCGTGCATCATAAACGTGGCTAAACAATTCAATTTTTACATAGGACGAAAGAACAGTTATTTAGCTTTTCAATGATACTCTTTTTTTTGAGAAATGGCCACATACTCGTCGAATAAAAATTGCCGGTCGGAATCACATTCTTCCACCGTTGGGAATTGCATGGAAAACGAGACATAGACAACTCCCAAGAGGAAATTAAAGTTAAACGTTAAATTATCTAAAATGAGCTCAACTCGTCAATCTTCGTCTTAGTGTCTTCAATTAACCACTGAACAGAGAACATTCGTAATCAAAACGTTTTACGAAACAAATAGCTTGCAACAGACTCGCGTTGCTTTTGGATTGATTAACTTGGCATAATTAATGTATTTTCAATTCCCAACGGTAGAAGAGTGTGATTTCGACCGACAATTTTTATTTGACGAGTATGTGGCCATTTCTCATCGTTACGATTCAGAAAAAGTATCATAGAAAAGCTAAATAACAGCCCTTTCGGCCTATGTAAAAATTGAATTGTTTAGCAAAATTTATGACGCACGACAGCCTGTTGAATTTCCATTGCGTTTTGTTTGAGACACCTTGTATACAGTGTGTATCAAAATAATTCGAATCCAAATTTGACAGACTGCTGTTTATAAAATACTAAAGTAAACCATATAATTTTTATATGGCAATTAAGAATAGCCTATTAGGTTTCCGATTATGTCGTTCTTATATCAATAAGATCAAAAATGAGCAAGAAATCGTGTGTTAAAACTGGTTGTTCGAAATCAAATTTTTCCGCCGATGGGAATTCGAAGTGAGACGTACAAACAAAAGATAATGCAAATTTAATTAATAAATTCGTGTTCATTTAAAGAGATTTAAGCTCCTATGCTTTCAACATGTTGAACGAGAAGAAATTCGCGTTAAATTTGCATTTAAGTTTTCAGTGATGATTACCATTTCAAAGCCTTGTGGGACTAACTTTGAAAGAAAAAATGTCCAATTCCCATCGGCGGAAAATTGTGATTTTTATGGACTTTTTTTGTCAAAGCAATACTCCGTCATTTTCCAACTAAATGACGCGTACAGCATGTCATTTGAAAGGTAAATAAATGAACTTAACAATGGTGTAAAAACCAACCGAATTTGTCAAATATATTCTGCGTTATTACACGCCAAATTTGGATTCGAATTATTTTGATACACACTGTACAGTTCGGATCTTCATTCTTCAACAGTAATCACTATCGACTATTGGCAAGATGATTTTTCAGTTTGGTCACAAAAAATTTCGTCTTGGCCCAGCACACCTAGCATGCAGGCTTTTCTACAGGCATGCTCAATAAAATGAAATATCTCATACCAGTGACATGATATCCACGCACAATTCATCCTCTTCCTTATCATCTGTCGTTTCCGCCAGTAACTTGTCATACACACGTCTTAAACTCAGGTAGTGTCGCCTACATGCACTACATAGACTTGTCATACCGGTGCTTGAATTGTGACTCTAAACACAAAAATAAAAAGACAAAAATTAAAAGTGGGTAAACTCTGGATTTTTACCTCCGACTAGTCTGTGGACATGAAGTCCGGCTTCGGCTGATATTACTGTAGAGACCTTACGATTTTAGGACGGCAACGCATGGCGACGGCCAAAACAAACTCCATCAAATAAATGGTAGTAAAGATAGTTCGTCGTACATTTAGAGTGGATCGATATCGCAAATACCGAATACCGATATACCGCCATCAGAATACCGGTATTTTTAACGTGTTTTTTTTAAGCCAAACTGAACTGCTGACCGTCGAGAAAAATCAAGTTTTGACAAAATATCAATGTGGCACATACTGTTAAGGCCGGCGCACACTAGAGCTATGTGCTTAGCAAAATGTCATTCGTGACTGTTGGCGTAAGGAGATAGCTCTCGTGTGCGGGCGATTTACGAACGACTTTTGTCATTCGTGCCACTTACGCCAAATATCTAACATGTTTGATAATTTCTGCCTGGCGTGCCAAAATCTTTCCGTGTGCGGCGAACGAAAGCTATCTGATTACGGATTGTCTTAACAGCGCATGCGTAGTATACGAAAGTAAACATCCAAGATGGCGGCGCAAAATGAATTGCTGGCCGAGGCAATTTTAGAGGACAAACTTGTCGAACTTTGGCCTGAATATAAATGTTTATACGATGTGAGTTCTGCAGATTTTAGAAATAGGGACAAAAGGGAATGTGCGGTGAAAGAAATAGCCAGTAAGTTTGCCCTCTAAAATTGCCTCGGCCAGCAATTCATTTTGCGCCGCCATCTTGGATGTTTACTTTCGTATACTACGCATGCGCTGTTACGACAATCCGTAAGCAGATAGCTTTCGTTCGCCGCACACGAAAAGATTTTGGCACGCGAGGCAGAAATTATCAACCATGTTAGATATTTGGCGTAAGTGGCACGAATGACAAAAGTCGTTTGTAAATCGCCCGCACACGAGAGCTATCTCCTTACGCCAACAGTCACGAATGACATTTTGCTAAGCACATAGCTCTAGTGTGCGCGGCCTTTATTAGTGCAAATGTCACAAGACTCGCATTATCAAGCTATGTTAAGGGCACTAAGCGGCAATTATTATAGTAGGCCGTCGATTGGGCGTCGAAGTGTTGAATCATTCAGTACTACAAGGTGATGTAAATCTAATTAACTTTGCTTTCTAAACGCGATTGTAAGCAAGTTTGACTTGAAATAGCGTTTCAATTCGGTATTATAGGCAGCAAAATACCGAAATGTCGGTATATCGGTATTTTTAAATTGTCAATATCGCCAGTACCGGTATCTAAACAAATACCGGTATAAGGTATACCGGATATATCCGGTATATCGATCCACTCTAGTACATTATCAATCGTATGAATTTAATACAGTCTTATAGAAGTTGAAGACATGGGTTTCATGGTTGGGAAGAGTTCTGCTGAATCCAGTTTGAAGTTGCACTGGTTGCGGCTTGAAATGCAGCCGTTGTATCACGACGTGAAAATCTGTGATTTGGCGTTGTAAACAGAGCGAGGACAATGTCTAAATTATCCATATATTGTAATTACTCAATTCTTTTCAATGATCTATTGTATTGGTAGCCGTTGCCGTCCTAAAATCGTAAGGTCTCTAATAAAAGCCATTGAATAGCAGCATTCTCTCTTTGGCGAGTAAAACTGTCTGACATTAGACGGAGTAAAAGCTTGCAAGGTATTTTTACCAGCATATCCAATTTGCAGAAACGTTTGATTTGGATGAACTAAAAAGCGATCACCCTCTGATTCACTTTGCTTTGAACAAAAACGAACCAACTTGAAAAATGTAACACTCGTCAGTCAAAACAGTCATTTCGGTGCGCAGACCACTGTAGCTACTACAAGAGTTAAATGACATGATGCACTATTATATTGTTCTTTGTTTGTCTCGGGAGACACGGGTTCGATTCCCGTTGGGAGTTCAGATATTTTCCAAATACAAAGCTTGAGAAATAATCTTTACTTTGTTTATACATATATCGTATACAATCTGCAGACATGCATGTTTCGGCGTTCTACGCCTTGGTACACGTCTAGGTGCGTGAGATATTCGTATTTATATCACATGAGCTTGCTCTCACCAAGGCATGTGGTACAACACAATGATATCAACGCATCCAGACATGCGCAGAGTGTAACGGGGCCAGAGAGCCCAAACGACCACAAGGGAGGCTTTAGACACCCATTAACAACTCCGCAGAGTGCTCAACAACACCGAAGCGAATGAGCGTTGAAGTGAAGAAAATTCATTATTGGAAGTCAATGCAACACATGCAAAATCAGATATGACCCAGGTATACTGTGATGTTTTTAATGTTACTCGGAGTGTATATCCACACTGGGCAGGCTGAAAAGTTAGCCTGACCACGGTGGGAATCAAACCCGCGACTCTTGGGATACTAGTCCAATGCTCTGCCAACTGAGCTACGAGGTCAAGTCTATGCGAGTGTGTGGTATTTCGGAACTACTGTAAGTCTAGTACATTCGATACCAGTTGGCAGAGCATTGGACTACTACCCCAAAGGTCGAGGGTTCGATTACCACCGTGGTCCGGCTAACTTTTCAGTCTGCCCGGTGTGGATATACACTCAGAGTAACATATTAAAAAACATTACATTCACCTGAATATTACTAGAGTATTAACATTACTAGATTTACCGCCAGTAAGAACTAGATGTGGCGAGACCTCGTTCAGATTCTCGGCTGCCAGAGTTTGGAATTCTCTACCGAAAGAAATACGAGATCTAAAAACACTTGTGCGGTTCAAGAACGAAGTGTTTAAATACTTGATAAACATGGATGCTGTTATGCACAATAATATTGTAGTTTGTAATTTTAGACATTTTACATTATATAGCCTTATTTATGCACTGTTACGCACTTATGTTATGTTATTGTACAGTATATATATATATACCGGGTGGCGCAAAAAAAAGTATAACTGTTTGATTACATATAGCTCAAAGACCATAAGCAGTAGAACCCAAAATCGAGTTTCA
>CACRXK020007781.1:0-22048 GCA_902702795.2 Paramuricea clavata
TTTTTTTTTTTTTTTTTAACAGCTTTATTAGGAACTTAATATATTACATTAATAAGGTACAAATACAACAAACATGCAGTTCCTAAACGGGAAAATAGCGAACGGGCCATAATAGCCCATGCGAGGCTACCTCCCGATTTGACTTCTGTCGACATTTACAAATTTACATAAAATTTAAAATTTAAAATCGTTGAAAGCACGTTTACACACATTCAGGCCAAAGTGATAGGACCTGTGTTAAAATAATTTTTGTAAGCCAGATAAAACGTCATTTGGTGGCATCAATCATAAAAGAGGTACCCCGACCGGTCGTAATGCGTAAACGTGCTTTAACTCCTGTGACAAGCACAGTCTCTAACAACTGACCAAGTACATGTCAAATTTGCATCAAAAACATTCAATAAAAGTTCATTATAATGATTGATTAAGAACGTTTTAAAAGTGGTGACACTAGTAAAGCTGCTACATGTGGCAACTTTGCATATAGAGTTCCATATCTTTACAATTCGATTAAAAAATGAGGCCTGAAATGTAGTTGTTTTACAATATGGTATTTTTAAAACAAGGGTGGAATTACTACTGAGACGTGTTCGCCCATGAGTGACAAAGGAGACAAAATCCTCCACATTTAAGTCGTAAAATCCATGGAGAGCTTTATAGAAGAACATCAAGTCTCTTATTTCTCGATCGTAACATAAAGGTAACATATTTAGAACAGATAACCTGTCTCGATACGGAACATCTCCCACATTTACTTTCAGGATCCATCTAGTGGCACGCCTTTGTATTTGCTCTAATTTGATTTTCAGGTTACTTTGGTGAGGAGACCAGACTTCACTTGCGTAGCATACTTGTGATTTGACAAGGGCCAAATACAGAGTTCTCCTGACATGCACTTGAGTCAAGAGAGGGCAGGTTCTTTTCAGTAGCCCGAGCATTCTATTAGCTTTCGCAGATATTCTTTGGATGTGGGAATCCCATGATAGGCTACTGGTCATTAGTACACCGAGATCTTTTTCTTCTTGTACTTTAATGATAGGAAACAGGTCAAGATGATAGATAAAGGGGATAGGTTGTTTCTTCCTAGTAACCGTCATCGTCTTGCATTTCGACTCGTTAAAAGAAATGTTGTTGTTGCTACTCCAGGTCGACAAATTAGTTAGAGCTTGTTGTAAGTCACAAGAATCACCTTCGGAAGTTATTTCTCGGAATGATTTGGTGTCGTCAGCATATAGCGCAACTTTCGTAGTCTGTGGCACAGCATTTGGAAGATCGTTTATGAAAATAACAAACAGCAAAGGTCCCAGTATGCTGCCCTGAGGCACACCAGAAGTCACATGTGTCCAGCCAGAGCATACCCCTTCCATGACAACCCTTTGAGTCCGATTATTAAGATAGTCTCGAAACCAATTGAGAACCATCCCTTTAACCCCCAAAAACTTAAGCTTTTCAATTATCAAATTATGGTCGACGGAGTCGAAGGCTTTGGCGAAATCTAAATATAGTATGTCTGTTTGGATATTTTTGTCTAGGTTTTGTCCGATTAAATGAAGCACTTGTAAGAGTTGAGTTACGCACGAACGATTCCTTACAAAACCATGTTGTTGTGGAGAAATAGCATTTATTACGTGATCATATAACCTTTTACTCACACAACGTTCCAAGACTTTGGCTATAATTGGAAGAAGAGATATGGGTCTATAATTTTCAGCTGGTTCTCTTAATTCTTTTTTATGTATTGGAGTGATGTCAGCTGCTTTCCACTCTGATGGAAGACGTCCTATATGTAACGAATAGTTAAACAAACCACACAAACTGGGTGCTATCTGGAAACTGCACTCTTTAAGTAAACGCGCTGGTATCCCATCAGGGCCACATGCTTTAGATGTATCCAAAGAATTCAGATAAGCAAGGACCTCGTCCGTAGTCAATTGGAATTCAGCAAGTTCTGAGCAAAACTCCTGATAATTCAGAAAATTCGCATAATCCGTGTTTGCAGTTGGTTTGGAAAACACAGAGGTAAAATAAGCATTGAGTAGTTCTGCTTTTTCAATTGGATTAGTTGCTGTAACACCGTTGTAAATGATCGCAGAAATATGGTTTGTTCTTTGATGTAACATAGCCTTATGATAACTCCAGAAAGTTTTGGGATTAGAATTTAAGGATTTCTCGATCTTGGTTAGGTATTCACGATATTTTCTCTTAATTTGACATTTAACAGCTTGACTAATATCCCGAAGTTTTTTTTTGAGGGCATCAGATTTATTTTTTCTGTGTCTTTTTAAGGCCGAGTATTTCTTTCTAATTAGATGGCGGACTTCCTGATCTATCCAAGGCGGAGTGTTAATATCTTTGATAAACTTGGTAGGAACATGTTCACTCACTGCAGTTATAAATAATGTTTTCCAGCAAGACCAACGATCATCAATGTTATCATAGGAGGAAATATTTTCAAACGGGATGCGGGACAAGGAGTGGCGCAAGCTTTCAAAATCTGCCTGGTAATAATTGAAGACTTGGCGTTTAATAGGCTTAGTGCGTTCAAACTTAAGTCTGATTATAAAATCTATGATATAATGATCTGATGGAAAACCGCATTCGTCAGCTGGTGTTGTGGTTACTTTCTCAATGGTCTCAGGAAAATTACATAGCAGTAAATCTAGTTTATTACCTGCTTCGTGTGTCTTGCCTTCTATGAATTGATGTAAAAAATTGTCTCCAACCAATTCACAAAGCACATTACCACTTGCGTTTCCCCCGATATTAACAGGCGCAGCTTGATCATTCGACCAGTCCAGCATGGGCAAATTGAAATCACCAACAACAACACAACAGTCAGATTCTTGAATACTTTGCAACGATAAGGTGCTGAAGAACTTCAGGCAAAGAATCGGGAGGACGGTAAAACATGTAAAGTAAAAATGATCGACTGTCCGGTCTTCTAAGTTCAACTACAACAAGTTCAACACTTTTCCTTTCAAGATCTAAACGTCGAGTTGATTTAATATCAGCCTTTATTGCAACTAAGATGCCACCTCCAACACGGTCAATTCTATCTCGGCGAAATATGTTATAGCCAGATAATATTTCGCTGTCCAATATACAGCCATTTAGCCATGTCTCGCATATGCATATGATATCATAGGAGCCACTCAAAACTAGATGTTGAAGTAGCGTGATCTTACATACTTTAGTAGAGCCACCATCAAGTGATGCAAAAGCTTTTAGACTTGTTGCATTCAAATATAAGGCCTTTAAACCGTTGGTAGTTTTAGTGTGGTGATCAGGACCAGGATTTGGAGAAATGTCCCCGCTGAGTACCAAGCTTGTTAGTTGAAATGTTGAAACCGAATTCGGATATCGACTTATTCACGCAGCTAAGTACTTGTTACATTTGATCCGATTCAATTTAGGAAGTTGAGCACATTGGACAAAGAAATTATCTTTATAACATTGTGAAACAGTGATATCGGTGTCATAATTGAAACGGTTATCTATATCGAACTTTAAACGTAGTGTCAGAAGAAGAAGCAGAAAATACAGAGTACTTATCTTCACAACTGCCATACTTTCTTCACAGTGATATAAGTAGGAAAGTTAAGTATTTAAAGTAAGTTGCTGAACTCAAGTAACAAAGTCAAATTCTGTTCCAATTTCAAACAAGGATTGAATCATATTAAATTAGTTTTGGAAAAACCTACAGATTAATGTTTCGGCAATTTATGTATCACTTCCAGGGTCAAAAGGTCGTGGCATTTTAGATGCAAAGTGACATAATACGGGAAATCCCCAAACACTGCGAAGGTTGCCTGACAAAATGACCGTTGGAAAAACAATAAAATTGAAACAGTTTGAATTGTATATACGATATGAGCGTGAAATTCGCTGGAGATGAAAATAACTAGGAAATCTGTTAATTCACCAAGTTTCAGCCACGTAACGTTGATATGACCAAAGATACAAGCAAAATATAAAATCCGATAACAGGTAAAAAGTGTTATAAGTAATGACAGTAAATATAATCCAAAATACAGATAACTCCAGAAATAATCCACATAACTAGACGAAATACATATCAAAATGCTCCAAAAGATGAAGTAAGTACAGATATAACGATAGTTTACAGCAACAAAGATCCACAGTCGGGAAATACGCGAACGAACTTGACGATAAAAATAAATTCCAACGCAATAATTAGTCGGAATATGCCAATGGACAAATATATAACATCCAAATAATTAAAAAATTAAGTAACTTGGGAGTACCAAACTTTGGCAATACAGCACAAATACAGATCACAATCCACACAGTAATTTTTAATAAAATCCAGCCAGTACAAGACAAGATATATGGCCAAAACTGAAATTTCCTGTTTATAGTGCGTGACAATAATAATTATGACACCGCAAAGACAAAATCCAATATAACTCTCTACCACGATACAGTACAAGGATAAAAACCACAAGGCAATATTCACCAGCTCTTTACAATTAATTTGATATCTTGTTTAATAAGAAAATAAAACACCCCCCAGCAATATTTCGCAGAATTACGCAGAGTTCACTCACGCGTGAACCTAATTTAACTGCGCCGGAATATAAATATAATCACTAATAATCATTAGTTCGATATTAATAATTATTTATAAGCACTATCATACAAGAAATGTCAAGAATGAATTTTCCTTCAATGGTGGTTTTTTATCCGTCAAAAGTTTAATATAGTTTTGACGAGAGAAATGTTTCTCAACAATTTTCAGAAAGTTTTACAAGATTTTGGGGCTTGTTTTGAATTGGGCTATTCCATTTAAAAGACGTAACCCCCCTATCAAGGACAATGGTTTTACCATATCTCTGAAGAATTCCTGACATAAAAGAGATCCCCTGAAGAATTCCTGTTACCCCTGAAGAATTACATTTTTTACATCTGACCCCTAAAGGAATTGCATTTGAAATAACCAACCCCTGAAGAATTCCACAGGAGAATTTGTTTATCCATGAGGAATTCCGGAGTTAAAAAGGGAGATTATGGATATTAAATGGAATAGCCAATTTTCTGGAAAATTTAGCCCAATTTTCTGGAAAATTTCCTGGTTGTTTTCCCTGCAGCTTGTTTATAAACATGCTTGTTTATCTATAGCATCATTTGTAGAAAAGGTGTTGAAAGCATTTTGTGAAAGCAATGACGTATTATCAAATGACAAATGATCATGCGAGCGACACTTGCTAGGAAGATGGCGACTGTGGGACAACTATATAATAGTTTTGTTTGTGGAAACCCCACATAAATTTATTACTGCAAAGCTTTCGATCCGTAAGCCCGGATCTTCATCAGTGCTAATATGTGACTTGTTTAATTCACACGCCCTTTTTATATACAAAAAATGTCTTGATCTGTTGACTCACATATTATTAGCACTGATGAAGATCCGGGCTTACAGATCGAAAGCTTGGCAGTAATAAATGTACATGGTGTTTCCACAAACAAAACTATTATATGTTTTATCGCCATGCAAACATACAAAGAACTTATTGTGGGACAACTTTTTTACTGAAGTTATACATCTGTCTTCACTTAATCTGTGGCTCAGCTGGCTAGACCTTGATTCTTGCCTGTGGTCCCCCTTTGCATTTGACCCAAATGTTTTGGTCATTTTATATTTGCCAATATAAATCTTTATGGCATAGAAATTATACATTTGGAATAATAATTTTGTATGCTGCATTCAATCTATTCTCCATTCAGGGAGATTCTTTTGTAAATACCCACACCAATCAGAAGTCTGTATTTTTATGCTAAGACAGAAATTGGCATCCCAGAGAGTAAATTATATTCAAGTTTAGGGCAAGTTGCAGCTCTATATCTTGCCGTTGCAAGTTGCTTTGCGTTTGATGTTTGTTCTGGGATAAAATATTGAATTATACCTTAAATTAATGTTTTGTGAAATTTAGTTTAAATAATTTAGTAAAGAGATGAGTGCATAAAGCATAGGGATTTTGAAGCTAAATATGTTATAACATTTGTCATTTTAGTGAATGCATTCTTTTCTGCTCGTCCTGGTTGTTGCAAGGAGACATCAGGCATTGTAATGGATGGATGATGATGTGTCGCTGGCAAACCTACACCGTGTGCATTTTCTTGGTGGATATCTTGGGCAAATGTGCAATATGACGAGGGATATCTTGGGCAAATATCTTATATAAATTGGTACGATTGCCTAACTTTAAATTACTAAAGAAGGATGATGATGTAAGGTTAGTGGATATTTATAATAGTGATAAAATGGGGGTTCCCTATGAATAGGAACAAAGTAAGGCTGCCTTAATTAAGTGGAAACAATATTGCGCAGTGTAACAATCTAAAAATATGGCGGACTGAAATCTGTAAAAATGATGCATGTTTAATTTAAAACATGCAAAAATTGCGGCATAAATATATCACGAAACATGCTTCTTACAACTACATGCTATGTTTATAGGAATTTGAATAAGTTTTTAGTAGGCATGATTTAGGATTTTTGTTTTATTTTCTTTTATGATTTTCTATAAATGCCCCAACTAGTTTATATCTAATACGTAATGTATAATATATAGATTGTAAATTTTTTGATCTAGAAAATAATAGAGTTCTTATACAACTACATGCTGTGTTGGGTTGTTAGTGTTGAATAAGTTTTTAGTAGGCATGATTTAGGATTGTTTTTATTTATGATTTTCTATACCCCTCTCCCCCTCGTGGTGGAAGGATAACAGCCTGTGGCCATTTGTCACTAATGCTGCACAGTGATGTAGTCGTATGAATAGATATTTAACAGTCTGTGGCCATTTGTCACTAATGCTGCACAGTGACGTAGTCGTATAAATAGATATTTAACAGTCTGTGGCCATTTGTCACTAATGCTGCACAGTGATGTAGTCGTATAAATAGATATAATATTGTGCACTTCAGTGGCTTTCTAATTTTATTATCCAATCAGGTGTGTTACTTTAAATAGAACTTATTGTATGTAAACAAGGTCAATAGACAACGTTTGGGACAACATTGCTTTCTTTAACATATAGCATAATTTGTCTTCGTCATTCTGTGCACAATGAAGTATTGGGTCATTCCAGAAAACATCCATACCCCCCCCTCCCCACGGAGGAAATAGGAAGTTAACCCCCTACCCCCTTCGGATGCCCTAATACATTTACTATTATCAGAAACAATTTTTTGTCCCCTCCCCCTCCGGACGGCAGAAATTTCCTCTGTGGGGGGAGTATGGATCTATTCTGGAACGACCCATTCAAGGCAAAGAAAATATGCAAGCATTAAATATTTCTTGCATTATTTCCCAATCCTTGCTCAATGACAAAAACATACTTAAACTAAATTTGTAATATAGGAAAAATAGATTTTCTGTAATATATATTTATCTGAAACAACCTCATGCTATGTACACTTTTGTAAGTTGTCTGTTTGTTTCAAAACTTACAAAAGTGTACATTAAAACAAGTAAGACTGAAGAATCATCTAAAATTCTTAAAAAAAAAAAAAAAAATGTAAAAAAACCCTCATGCTATGTTGATAGGAATTTGAAGTTTTTAGTAGGCATGATTTAGGATTTTTGTTTCTATTCATGATTTTCTATAAATGGGTGCCCACCTAATTTTTGAGATATGATATGAATTGATGATATCTTTATCACATAAAAGAGTGGCAGTGTCATCACAACAGTATAAAAACCAATTACTGTGCGCTCAATTTTACAAATACTGTATAAATATACAATAACATAACTTAATTTATGAGAATAAATACAACTATCAGGAACAACAAGAGAGTGGAGTAGCAAGACTACAAGCAGTGTTACATTTCAAACAGATTCTTAGTTTATATTGATAGCAGTAATGTACCATCTGTATAACATACAGTTGTAAAATTTGTAATTTATTTATTTATTTATGACAATATTTAAATAGGAAACTCTCTCACGTAAAGTGATTTTCAGAGAGGTCCTATATTTAAAAATATACATATAAAAATATGAGTCATAAAAACCAAATCCATCACATTACATTACAATGAGGTTAACGTTAAAAATCAATAAAAGTATGCCTAGTGTTTAAATTACAAGTAAGACTAAGAGCTGTGAGCTATCTACAACAATAAAAATAGTAACTAAATAGAATTCAAAGAGTATGTATACGTCAGCATGCTATGAGTGTTATAATTCAGCACTAGTGAGTTTTAAAATAGTTCATTTTGAACTTAGCAATTGAGTCTGAATGTCTAGTCTCTTCGTCAAGAGTGTTCCAATCGTTTACTGCATGGTACTCGAGCCTTTGTTTGCCCCAATTTCGTTTAACTTTAGGCAAGCATAAATTGTTCTTATTTCTAGTGTTATAGGAATGAAGTTCGCTTAGCGATTTCAAGATTAGCTTAGACATAGATAGCCCATTCAAACATTTAAAAATGAATAAACATCTATGATAAAATCGACGTTGGTGAAGCCTGTTCCATCCCAACTCATCCAGCGCAGCACTAGACGAAGAAAGTGGGTGATAGTCAAGGATGATTTTTGCTGCTTTGTTTTGGAGAATTTGTAAATTGCCCATCAGTACGTCATTGTTCTTATCACCCCATACCAGGTCGCCGTAGTCAAACAGAGGTAAAATAAGACTCTTGTAAAAAAGTAGTCTTGCGTATCGCGGTAGCAGATGCTTAATTCTCTTCAGGAGCCCCAGGCGTTTGCTGATCTTTGAACAGAGTTGGTTAACATGTTCAGTCCAGGTCATATTAGTTGAAAAAGTTATTCCAAGATACGAGAATTCTTCGACTCTTTCTATATTACTGCCAGCTACCTTGACTGTGACGGAATCAATATTAGAAAGTTTACGGCTACTCCCAATGATCATGAATTTGGTCTTTTTTGTATTCAAAGTTAGTTTATTCTCATTAAGCCAAACACAAACATTACGCAGGTCGGCATTTAGTTTCTCCTCCAGATCCTGCGAAGTGTTAGAAAAGTAATACAGGACAGTATCGTCTGCGTAAAGAGATAATTGTGCATGTTTAATGAAACTTGGTATCTCGTTGATATAAATCAAAAAGAGTAAAGGGCCAAGAATACTGCCCTGTGGGACACCAAAGTTACAGCGTAATGGTTCAGACAGCTCAGGACCGCAAGTAGTTCGAAGCGATCGAAAACTTAGATAGGAAGCAAACCATGCTATATCTTCAGTAGAAACACCAATGGCAGATAATTTCTTCAGCATAACAGCGTGATCGACCGTGTCGAAGGCCTTGGACAGGTCCAAAAACACGGCACCGCACACTTCTCCCTTTTCCATACTGGCCAGAATCTCGTCAGCAAAACTCGAGAGTGCTGTTGTTGTGGAACACTTTCGGCGAAAACCAAACTGATTATCATTGAGAATGTTATGTTCTGTTAAATAATCATAAAGTTGAGTATAAACAGCTTTTTCCATTAACTTGCTCAATGCAGGTAGAACTGATATTGGACGGTAATTAGTTGCGTTCGCTCTGTCCCCAGATTTGTACAAAGGAAATACCTTCGAACATTTCCAACTTGAAGGGAATGTATGATTTTGAATGGATCGATTTATGAGCTTTGTAATCGAAGGAGCAATTATTTCTGATGCATCTTTAAGTAGCTTTATATTTATCTTGTCCAAACCAGTTGCTTTCGAAGCTTTGAGAGATTTTAGATGTTTAATAACGAAAGATTCATCAACGGGAAGGATATTATAATGTTGACCATTAGATAGATAGTAACTTGATGCATAACTTGGTGTTATAGCGGGTAGCTTCTCGGCAAGATATTGACCTATAGTAGCGAAATGTTTGTTCAAAATAGAAGCAATCGATTTATTGTTTGTATATTCAACTCCATCCGAGATAATGCAAGTTGGGTTGGACGATTGACATTTCCTAGAAGATGCTTCGTTAACAGCATTCCATAGCTTCTTGGAGTCACCTTTACTTTCCTCGATCAAATTGATGTAATATTAATCCAAGTTCCAAACGAGCCCTGGGAAGATATCTAAACTCGATTGATTGGCCTCAAATTATTCCATCTACTAATGATTGTGATCAGTTATCGAACATGTTTCAAAGCATAGTCCTTACTGGGGTTAATATTTTAATGCCGATGACACGATCAAAGAAATGTCCTGTCGATGCCCCCTGGATAACGAACCATTTCAAATCGCTGATCATTGAAAGGCAGAAAGCTTTTTCTACCTATGGCCCTGACTCGAGCAGTTTTAAATCTCTTCGAAACCAAGTAAATCGAGAAAGGAAAATCTGTAAATCAAACTATTATAAACTCCGTGTACATCAAATGAAACAAACAGACTCCAAGGAATGGTGGAAAGAAGTAAAGCGTTTAAGTGGAATGGCATCTACTAGATCTAGTGATATTAGAAATATAATAGATATTGAAAACCTCGAACAATTATCTGAGCAAGAATTAGCTAACAAGATCAATGAAGCTTTCTTGGATCCCTTATCTGTATATAAACTGCCCAGCCCCCTTCTTCCTTTCGAGCTAGAAGTTAACAACCCTGAGTTTTTAGTAGTCACTGAAGAAACAGTGTATTCATATTTATCAAAGCTGAACCCTACAAAAACTTGTGGTCCTGATGAAATATCAAATTGGCTTCTTCGTGATTATGCAGCTATATTAGCGTTCCCAATTAATTAGTACCATCTTAAATGCTTCCTTCAAGCAACAACGACTTCCATCGATGTGGAAACTAGCCAATGTTTTACCTATACCTAAATCTAAGACAGTTCAAATCTTAGAAAAAGATCTCAGACCTATCTCACTGACCCCGAGCATATCCAAAGTAGCTGAAGAATGTGTGGTAAATAGATATATCAAACCTGCGGTTCTGAAATCCATCGACTCAAATCAATTTGGTTCTATTCCTAATTCTTCAACCACTTTTGCTTTAATAGACATGTTACATCACTGGACCTCAATGCTGGACGGAACAGGACCAACTATCCGAGTGTTTCTATTTGACTATAAAAAGGCATTCGATTTCATCGATCATAGTATCCTAAGGATCAAGTTAGGTGCTTTAGATTTACCAACTAGTATCATCAACTGGATTATCGACTTTTTATCGGATAGATATCAAAGGGTTAAGCTGTCAAATAGTTGCCTTTCTGAATGGAGCCAAGTACCGGCTGGTGTTCCTCAAGGAACCAAATTAGGCCCTTGGCTCTTCTTAATAATGATTTATGATTTGAAGAAACATAGTGAGAACTTATGGAAATACGTTGACGATACCACGGCGTCGGAAGTCGTATTGCAAGGCGAGCACAGTGAAGCTCAACTGATTGCAAATGAAATTTTAGATTGGTCCAATATCAATAGAATGCAATTAAATGCTGATAAATGTAAGGAGATACGAATTTCTTTTGCACGGAATCAACCCGAGCTTAACCCAATTTCAATTGAGAATCAAATCATAGAAGTTGTATCCGATTTTAAAGTGATTGGTCTTAACATTAGCAACAACCTTACGTGGAATAAACATATCACTGAATTAGTCAAGAAAGCCTCCAAAAGGATATATTTCCTTATTCAACTTAAGAGAGCAAAAATCCCAATACAAGAACTAATCACATTTTACATAACCTGTATAAGATCTGTGTTGGACTATGCTGTCCCGGTTTTCCACTACAGCCTACCCAAGTATTTAAGTCAAGATTTGGAACGAGTCCAGAAACGCGTATTTGGAATTATTTATCCCCATTTGAAATATGAGGAAGCTTTAAATCTCAGTGGAATTGAACATCTTTCCACTCACCATCAAAACGGCTGCAAGAAATTGTTTAATGCAATTATCAAAGATTCTAATCACAGTCTACATTACCTCTTGCCGCCAAGGCATAACTCCATCCACGACCTGAGATCTATTAGATCTTTTGACGTTCCAGTTTGTAAAACCAATCGGTTTAGTAATAGTTTTATTATGGCATCGAGTAGCAAAACTGAATAGGTTTTACTCTTCATTTACCTATTTTATATTCTTAATAACTTTTGCATGCTTATTATAAACAGACACTTTTGACAATTTAGTTAATTAATTATGATACTTTGATATATTTCAAACTCTAATTTTTAATAATTTTTAATTGTAAGTATAATACGCAATTCAGCTCATGGCTGCAATGTATTTACCATTTCTAAATAAAGTATAAAGTATAAAGTATATAGCGAATAAATTTGAAGTCTCGAATGGTTGTAAAATCTCGAACAGCTTTAAAATCTCGAATAGCTGTAAAATCTCGAATACTTTTGGCCGGAACGGCGCGCCATACAGTACCGTATTAAGCGGTCACCCTTTGTTACGCGGTCATGTAGCAAAGTCCCTAAAATTTCATAATTGCTGCCGAAGCGATCAGAGGCGCAGGAGAATCGATACTAGCGGGGCAGATATTCATATATTCGTTTTCACAGACTGTAAAAACAATCTATTTCAAAAGAAATTAATTGGGCAGAACACGAATATATGAATATCTGCCCCCCCCCCCCCAATTATCGATATTCCGGCGCCTCTGGCAGCGAGCGAGCCTTCAGCGAGCGAGCAAGGCAGCTGACCTAATTGATGTAGTTGGGAATTTTTTAAATTTTGCCTTAGCGCATTGCATTGTGGTAAAATGTTAGATAGACCCACAATGCTATGCGTGAATCAACTTTATCTGATATCTCTCAATTCTATGACTTTGGAAGATTCATATTTTCGGTTCGGTGTAAGCTATGAAAGCAAAAATACTACCGTTCGATTGAATGAAACAAAATCTCCTAATTCCCGCACTAAACGATAGTTTTAGTCAAATGTCCACAATATTTATAGCTATTTATGACCTTTGAGAGGTCAAGCGGTATCATATTTCTTATATTCGAACAATGTAAACTAGCCAAAGCCATACATTTCGCCGAACATAACTTCGGCCCCTTTTGGACATATCTTTTTCGTAATAGTCTTATTCGAACCAAAATCCAAAACACTATTTAGAGTGTCGCAGAGTGTTATTTTCAAGCTTCTGTCTTCAGATTTTCTTCTTTTATTTCGGTATTTACAGAATATTTAAATTTTTGGCGCTGCCCGTGATCAAAACAAAGCGCTGTTTACATCCTAGGGGACTGGATAAACCGGATATCGATTCTGCAGGTCAAAATACTCACAGTTGCTATTCGATTCTCTTTATAGTCTTTATATAGCCAAGCATACACGGGCGCGTGCGTGCGAGTAAAAACCTGATGTTTTGAAAAATTCAAAATAATTTTTTTTACTTGCCGTGTTCAAACGAAAATTTTTGCATGAAAGCGCTCGAATACAAAGAGTATTTTACTCACATTGACTCTAAGCAAATTCTGAAGAGTTTAGAAGATATTCAAGTTTTTTCTCGATATGAAATACATAATTTTTTTTTGGCTAAGCGGTGAGTATAATAATGATTTTTTATATATGTTTTTTTGGCTAAGCGGTGAGTATAATTTGCTTACATGAATTTAGATCGGCTGCTCATGTTTTAACTAGTACTTAATAATTGTGCTTGTTTCGTCGAAAGAGCGTATTAACGTGGTATCCTCGTTTTAAGTTTTTCCATTTTTAATATTTACATGAAGTTCATTCACAAATTATGACCGTACTGTCATGTAATAAGAAAAAAACAACTCAAAAAGTGTAAACATTATTTGAGGTGGAATAGCCCTACAAAAAGTGACTGTGGTGACATTTGGGGGCTCTGCCGCAATCTGACAGAAGGCAGCATCCACTACCTCTAAGGTAACCTAGTATAATACCATTTAAGTCTCGATTTAAGTGACCTAAGGTGACCGCATCCACTTAATAGAGGTGATCGTTCAATAAAGGTCACTTAAATAGTATTTATATTATGATATTTTCGGGATTTTGCCACATTTTGGCGCGTCGTTTCGGCCAAAAGTATACGAGATTTTACAGCTATTCGAGATTTTACAGCTATTCGAGATTTTACAACCATTCGAGACTTATAATCTATAATCTATAATCTTTAATCTACAATCTACAATCTACAATCTACAATCTACAATCTACAATCTACAATCTACAATCTACAATCTACAATCTACAATCTACAATCTACAATCTACAATCTACTGATCTACAATCTACAACAATCTACAACAATCTACAACAATCTACAACAATCTACAATCTAGAACAATCTACAATCTACAACAATCTACAACAATCTGCAATCTACAACAATCTACAACAATCTACAACAATCTACAATCTACAACAATCTACAATCTACAACAATCTATAATCTACTACAATCTACAATCTACAACAATCTACAATCTACAACAGTCTACAACAATCTACAATCTACAACAATCTACAACAATCTACAATCTACAACAATCTACACTAATCTATACAACAATCTACAATCTACAACAATCTACAATGTCCAACAATCTACAACAATCTACAACAATCTACAACAATCTACAACAATCTACAACAATCTACAACAATCTACAACAATCTACAACAATCTACAACAATCTACAACAATCTACAATCTACAATCTACAATCTACAATCTACAATCTACAATCTACAATCTACAATCTACAATCTACAATTTATAATTTATAATTTATAATTTATAATTTATAATTTATAATTTATAATTTATAACTTCAAACTTATTCGCTATATCAACAAAACTCCTGCCTCCCTTAAATTTGATTTCGTCTATAATATTACATCTTCTGTTTGGCGAAATGGGCCGTCCGTTTTGAAAACAACGGCCTCTCTTGTTCCGCCACACTTCTATAAATACAACTGTAATCTCGCCCCTTATAAACATTGTCATTTGACCCTGGAAACGTTCAATTTTGAACAGCCCAACGCGCTTTGCGAACGCAATGCATATGTCCGATGAATTAACATTAATTTTGCATTATTATAGTTCAACCAATCACAATTCGTCCCAACTTTTCTCGGGAAATTCACGTGACCATACACGCTTCATGCCACGGATTCTCAGACTATATATGTCATTATATATAATCTGCGCGCAGGCTATAAATCCATTCGAGATACTCGGTATCTATATAATAAATTGTTTTATTTTAGCCCTCAAGAAGAAATTCGCCTTAATCTATTCGTGTTCACATCGATTTTAAGATGTCAATATCGATTTGAAGATGTCATGTATTTCGGCGAAAACCTAGCTGTTACTTTGTTTTTACATTCATGCTATTTTATGCACCGATCTTTTCCAATCTTTCATATTTTTGTCAGCCATTGTGTAACATGAATATAATGTGAGCACATTCCGGCTGTGTTCTGATAAACACAAAAACCTGAGTAAGAACATTCTATGTTGTTGTACACAAATTTTGTGTAATAATTGTGTCTAGCTAACATATGGTTTTGTGTAAAAGCTGAGTGTTTATTCAAATTGTTGAGTAAAATTAGGCATTCTGTACATGTTTGTTTACGTGATATTGTGAGTAGAAACAACTCGTCTCATTTGAGTAAAAATTGACATAATCTATGTGTCCACTTACTCAAACTCTTGAGTAAAATCTTACACAATATGTATAGGCAACCATGCGATGGCGAGTACAATTAAGGATTTATTTAATAGTACGAGTGATGTTTGGAAATTTTGCCAAAATTGGACGAGCCGCCGAATTACTTATTTATTATTAAATTAACATGACAAAATTTGATACTTCTCATTGTCAACATCATATTCTCTCGCTAAAGCCCAGTCCTGCCAGACGTTCAACCAAACTTTGGTGCTTTTGTTCGTATTTTCATTTAGTTCTTTTGTTAAAGCAAAATTTTGGTGCTTTTGTTCGTATTTTCATCTAGTTCCTCTAGGGCAATTTCATTTTACATTTGTGTTTGAAACACCTTTCCGCCATTTTGTTTGCTTTGGGACAGCATCCAGTAATTTTGCCATGCTAATAATAAATTGTGTAATTGATACTTTGTGTTAAATTAACACAATAATTTAAGTTAAAAATTTACCGCTATTTTTGTGTTGCGTGCACACAAATAATTGCGTAAAATATTAATATTTTAAACAAAAACTTGTGTGAATTTATACACATCAGTTTTTGCAGTGTTATTTGCATTTCTTATTTTCTTTGCTTTACTTTGGTTTAGTTTGTTTAATCAATTCTTCTTTTACTTTATTTTACTGCGTTTACTTTGCTTTGCTCTATGCTCTGTTCTGCGTTGCATGACCATTTTTATACTTTGGCCCTTTGCTTTAATTGCTTTGATTTTCTTTTCTCTCAATTCCTTACCTGAACTCCGCAGCTGTCGGTGAGTCTGAAGTAATGCCTCATATCGACCTTTGAACGGCTGTGTTGTAGATACGAGTCGAACCACCGTTAAATAGCGTTCTCTATCTTTTTTGGGCATATGTAGAAATTCTCTGCGGATTCGGATACATTCCTGAAGTCGCCCGCCACGGCAAATGCAAACTTGTTCGCATTTGTCCAACAGCGTTTCCCCTTCTCGACATACTAAAAGCAATACAGTTGATATTTGGTTAATTTTGGTCATTTTACATATAGTTTTGTAACCGCTACTACTTGTCGTTATCCAATTCACAACTATGGACAACTCACACATCTAGTTTACAGAAGAATATGATAAAAAAAGGGAACCAACCATCAAAATACTTCGAAATTGTGCAAACATTATTCTAACGCTTAAAGGCCATAGATATCTTATATACACTAGATAACGCACCACTTTTAGTAAAATTGAAGCCGAGAATATTCCAGCGGTTATCCCCATTTGAATAGATGGCGGCCATTTTGCTAGTTCCCACTCGCTATAAACGCTTAAAAAACACAATAACTTTCATCATTACCCTGCGAGCAAAGTCCTCTCGTATTTCTTCTCGGCACGGCACAGAGAAGCGAGAGAGACTCTACAGAACTTGGGAATAAATTCATTTGAGCATGCGCTATTGGGTTGCTAAGCAACTGCCTATTTCCCAGAAGAAGATTTAATAAGTAGTTTCCGGTTCGGATCAAAACCGGTTATAAAACCGGTATCAACCTGAAATTACGCAAAATTATCCAAGTTTTTGGATTGTCTGCTCGACAAAGAATATACACAAGTTCTGCAAAGTCTCTCTCGCTTCTCCGTGCCATGCCGAGAAGAAATAGGAGAGGACTTTGCTCGCAGAGTATTTCATCATTTGAATAGTTTAAAATGTATTCGGAATAGGTTTAACTTAATGTTTAAGTTCCCTGTTTAGAAATTGAAAACATACTAATCTTCTCATTTCATGGGAGCATCCTGACTCTGCAATTAGGCTTCAATTTTTGAATGGCAGAATAATTAGATGCACTCTCTAGTGTACATAAGATATCCATGTTAAAGGCACAGTTTAGCCTTTGCAATGATGGTTTTTAAGGCGCATTTCTGCCCTTTTAATTGAAAATACTAACTAGGAAAATCAATTAAGCATAATTCAAGATCAGTAAACTCAATGTTTTTATTAATAACAATATAAATGTTTTAAAATGTCAAAGACATTAAGTTTGGTGATCTTGAATTATGCTTAATTGATTTTCCTAGTTAGTTTTTTCAAATAATTAAAAGGGCTGAAATGCGCCTTAAAAACCATCAGTCAAAAGGCTGAACTGTGCCTTTAAACCCCAGTTAAGCAAAGATCAGAGTTTATGAGTGTTACAACTATCGTTCGCGTTTGACCTCAGCCTCTGATGGACATTTATGTACTCTAATCAACTCTCACTGACTTTAATGAGAGTTGATAAGGGGTTTCGTTTCGTTTTCGTAATGAGAGTTGATAAGGGTTTTCAAATCTCATGCAACTCTTGTTCTCGTTTGACTGGATTAGTTACCTTTATTATATTCTATGCTTTCATAAACCTGGACAATATAGTTTAACTAGACATGTTATTTATTTCAAGTATACGAAGTGAGGTAGCAACGTTATAATCAAGCGTAGGCCACAGTGTCAAATAGATAGATGGAAAAATAAATTAATTAAACTTTTTTCTATATAACTGTCATATAAAGCACGCAAAATTGTTTTTGTCCTTCGCAAGGAGATAAACCTGCTACGTACTGAGACCTGAGAATAGTGGACTAACTTAGGTTGGGTAACAATTAAGTCCTTGTGCTTGTGCTCTGACACTTTTTCTCCTGGTATTGCAGTTTTCTTCCCATATCAAAAACAATTCCTTAGGCCCTATTTGCTGAGAAAATGTATAATGAGGATTTGGTTCGGGTGAATTGGAAATCATATAAAATACTAAAAAGAATAATCGTGCAATACATTTGCTTACATGGTTTGGGTGTTGTGTTTTCTTGGGATGACTGCTCAGTGATGTTTAATTGTGAAGTGCTAGGTACGGTTGTGCGTGGTTCTGTCTTCTCTTTAGTGGTGAAAAATGGGTTTGTAGTGGTATTTTCTTTGGTTAGATTTGTTTTTATTGTAGGGCTGGTTGTTTTTTCTGTACCAACGGTACTGCTAGGTTTTGTAGTGACAGGAAGTGTGGTATGCGGTTCTGTTACTTTTTTAGTGGTGAAAGCTTGAGGTGTAGCATTACTTTGCTTGGCTGTTGTTGTATTTGTTGCAGGAGTGGTGGTTCTTTTAGTAGATATGGTACTACTCGGTTCTGTAGTCACAGGTAGTGTGGTATGCGGTTCTGTTGGCTCCTTATTTGTTAAAGCTTGGGTTGTAGCTGTACTCTGTTTAGCTGTTGTTGTATTTTCTGTAGGAGTGGTGGTTTTTTCGTTAGATATTGTACTGCTTGGTTTTGTGGTAAAAGGAATGGTTGTGAATGGTTCCTGTTCTGTCGGCGTGGTTCTTCTAGAATGAGTGGCTGTTGTTTCTGTAGCAATGGTAGTGCTTGGTTTTGTAGTCACAGGTATGGTTGTGTATGGTTCTGTCATCTCTGTAGGAGTGGTGGCTTTTTCCGTAGGGACGGTACTGCTTGCTTTTGTGGTGAAGGGAATGGTTGTGAATGGTTCTGTCATTTCTGTGGTTGTGGTAAATTTTGCTCTTGTGGTGCTCTGTTCGGTTGGTGTGGTTATTCCAGAAAGAGTGGTTGTTTCTGTAGCAATGGTAGTGCTTGGTTTTGTTGTCACCGGTATGGTTGTGTATGGTTCTGTCATCTCTGTAGAGGCGGTGGTTTTTTCCGTAGTTATGGTACTGTTTGGTTTTGCAGTTACAGGTATGGTTGTGAATGGTTCTGTCATCTCAGTAGTCGTGGTAAATTGTACTCTCGTTGTACTCTGTTTTGTTGGTTTTGTTCTCTCTGTACGAATGGTGGTACTGCCAGTTAGGGGTATGGTTGTATATTGCTCCGTTCGCTCTGTAGTACTTTTTGAAATTGAAGGTGTTGTACGTTCTGTAGTTAACGGTGTGATACTTTCTGTAGTTGAGGTACTTTGTGCAGCTGAAGGTGTGGTACTTTCTGTCGTTGAATGTGTGGTATTTTCTGTAGAGGAAAGTGTTGTACTTTCTGTTGTTGAATGTGTTGCACGTTTTGTAGTTGAAGGTGTTGTACTTTCGAATTCTGTAGTTGAAGGTGTTGTACTTTCATACTCTGTTGTTAAAGGTGTGGTGCTTTCCGTTGTTGAAGATGTGTTTTTTTCTGTAGTTGAAGGTGTGGTACTTTCTGTTGTTGAATGTGCGGTATTTTCTGTTATTGAAGGTGTAGTTCTTTCTGTAGTTGAAGGTGTTGTACGTTCCGTGGTTGAAGGTGTTGTACTTTTAAATTCTGTAGTTGAAGGTGTTGTACTTTCATACTCTGTAGTTGAAGATGTGGTACTTTCTGTTGTTGAATGTATGGTATTTTCTGTTGTTGATGGTGTGGTTCTCTCTGTAGTTGAAAATGTTGTACGTTCCGTGGTTGAAAGTGTTGTACTTTTAAATTCTGTAGTTGAAGGTGTTGTACTTTCATACTCTGTAGTTGAAGATGTGGTACTTTCTGTTGTTGAATGTATGGTATTTTCTGTTGTTGATGGTGTGGTTCTCTCTGTAGTTGAAAATGTTGTACGTTCCGTGGTTGAAAGTGTTGTACTTTTAAATTCTGTAGTTGAAGGTGTTGTACTTTCATACTCTGTAGTTGAAGGTGTGGTACTTTCTGTGGTTGAATGTGTGGTTCTTTCTGTAGTTGAAGGTGTGGTACTTTCTGTAGTTGAAGGTATGGTATTTTGTGAAGCTGAAGGTGTGATACTTTCTGCAGTTGAAAGCGGGGTTACTTTTATTGTGATTGTAGTAGTGTCTGTTGGATTTGTTGTTGGTCTTGGAAATTTGCACCGTCTTCTATTACCTATAAGACATGCGAAGAAGCCTTAACGAATAAAGATCACATGAAGGTATGGGCACTCACTTAAGTTTGAAATAAAATTGTGCAAAAACGGATTTATCAAATAAATGTATCAGCCCTAACAACGTGTGCGTAATACAAATTATTCGAAACAAGGAACGCGAAAAGAGTAATTACAAGGCTAACATGAATTTTAATTTTACTATTAACCGAATTACAAGGCTAACATGAATTTTAATTTTACTATTAAACGAATTCTCTTTCGCGTTACCTGATCTTATGGATTCGAGATCAAACAAGACTGTTGCGAAATTACTTTGCGCGAATTAAATACAACACAGTGTTCTACATAACAGGTAGTCAGAATAAGTATTGCCATTCTGTAAGAATCAAGCGAGCGGAATTTATGTTTTATCTTCTTTACATCGTTTTGAAAATGCGACTGATCTCCATGCTACCCAGTTATATAATATTCTTACATGTTTGCGACGTAATGCACAATGACTGTTAGGCATAAATTTCACTATTAGTAACATTACTTCATAACAACCTAATGTAACTTACCATAACTGCCATAATAGTATCCCCATATGCTTGGTTTGCATGGTCGGGGCCGACGAATGCGTGATGGTTGTCGATAAGGTCTTGGTCGTCGATAAGGTCTTGGACGTCTGGAATTTGGACGTTTACGTGTTCCACCCCAAATATTTGGATTAGTTTTCGGAATCTTAGGTGTTGGATGAGTTGGATTGTATTCATTGGGGTATTGAATCTGTGGAACCAGGTTATGCTGGTTTGAATCAGGTTTATACTGGTTAGTATCTGGATTGCTTGGAGCAGAAGGGTTGTATTGATTGGGGTATTCAAAGGTTGGAACTTGATTATGCCGATTCGAATCAGGTTTATACAGGTTTGTATCCGGGATATTGTTATTAATATTTGAAGAAGTCGGGTTGTATTCGTGGGGATATTGGAATTTTGGAACCGGTTTATACTTGTTTGAATCAGGTTTATACAGGTTTTTATCTGGAACGTTGTATTCAAATTTGGGAGAAGTTGGGTTGTATTCATTTGGATGTTGTATAGGGTATGTCCAATCATGCTCCTGATTTGATTTTATGTTATTTTCTCTCTCTGCATCCAACTTACTGAGAACATCTAATGTATCACAAACAAACATTTGGCTTATAAAGTGTTTGTATGGTTTGCAAACATTTGCGATATATATTTTGGTTTGTGAAAATATCATGTATAAACTTACATTTTATCGATTAAACGTTAATAGGCTATACGTTTTCACATATTTTGGCCACTTTTTGAATGTTTGATAGAGTGGTTAAAATTGGTAAAAATTAGGCATTTTGACCATTTGGTGACTTTTTGAATTTTTGAAAAAGGTGCCCAAAACCTTAATATCTTGCTCATTTTTGGCTTCTGTGAACGAAAATGGTTGGAACGTAAACAGCATCGCATTGTACTGCATATCATATAATTAACAGTTATTCTACGAACTCGAGTCGAATATGAGCTGATAGCCGATGAGACGCTACGCGCCTCATCGGCTATCGCTCATATTCGACGAGAGTGAGTGGAATAACTGTTTTATTATATACACAAGGTCTGAATTCACAGACTTTGCTTTTCGGATATTTTCAATATTTTTCTATTTTGTTTATGTTTTTATCT
>CACRXK020007782.1:7756-22048 GCA_902702795.2 Paramuricea clavata
CCCCCCCCCCCGCCCCAACTTTACATGCTAGCTACGGCCCTGTTACGCCGTACAATTTACTATGTGCACAAAATTGCTGGTTGTATTTGTGTTTAGCACTACTTTCTGCGCTTTCAGACAACCAGTTCTTGAAATTTCGGAGTAAAATACTATTGTGATCACCAAACTTATTCAAAGATTTCAGAAAATCCTCGCTATTAGGAAAGTCCACCGATTTATGAAATTTTGCAACTGCAGCCATTCCATATGCTCTGCTTCCATCACGAACACTTTCCTTGATTCTGTTAAGATTTTGTTCTCCTTCGTTTATTGATTGATTGATTATTGATTGGTTATTGATTGATTATTGACATTATTGACACTCCCCTGAAGGGGCTTTTCAGTGACAAAAATTAAAAACATATAAACTTACTGTATTATTACTACATTTAGTCCTAATTAATTTTATTGAATTATTTATTGGTTACTGTTGGACGTGTTTGACCAAATTCAATTCAATTTTATTTCACACGTTTACAAAAGATATAGTTAGACATTAATTACATCACAAAAAAATCATAATGGAAGGGAAAAAAAGGGAGTTAATTATGGTATTATATCGTGTACAGTGGCCAAAGTAGCTGAGAAGCTTTCGAGTTGGCCACCGTTCGTGGGCCCAAGCTTCCCAAGCTTTCGAGTTGGCCACCGAAACTGAAGAACAATAGTAGAGCTTGCTGAAAACCAAAGCACTTATTACAGTTACTGACAGATTTTTATTGAAGGCGTGTTTAGCTCGATTTATCTGACAGAGACTTGACTTGCAGGACGAGACGGTGGAAAGGATATGATTGTCGAAGGAGAGGATCGGGTCAAACGTAACTCCCAGATATTTGACTGTTGCAGCAGGTATTAGTTCTTTACCGAGTAGTGAGGGTCTAAATTCAGGTAGCCTTGCAAGCATTTGACGACTTCCGTAGACCATCAATTTGGTCTTGCCTGGGTTGAGCAAGAGCAGGTTGTCGAAACACCAAATTCTAATTCTGATTAAGTCTTCATTCAGATCAACCAGAGCAGCATTAGAGTCATTGATATGGAAGGACGGAAGGAGTTTAGTATCGTCAACTTACGATTCAGAGGAACACGTTTTAGTGGCAGACGGTAGATCATCAGTTGAGATAAACACTAAACAGCAACGGACCGAGAATACTTCCTTGTGGGACACCACTAACCACTGGCAATTTCTCAGATAGAGTAGAATTTATGCGTACTGCTTGATATCTTTCGCTCAGATAACTTCTAAACCAAGTCAGGCATGAAGATGAAACGCCAACATCCTCCAATTTAGCAAGAAGTATATTGTGATTAATGCTGTCAAAAGCTTTACTCATGTCCAAAAGAATAACTGCCGTGACTTTCTTCTGGACGATTGCTTTGAGAATGGAGTCGATGGAATGGATGAGGGAGGTTTCCGTTGAGTGCCAGGTTTTGTTGCCACTCTTATGCACAGAGAGGCGACAATTGATGGTTAGGTAGGAGGTTAGTTGATTGAGTGCTACTCTCTCGCATACCTTAGAAACAACGAGTAGGAGGGAAATTGGTCTCTTGTTATTGGCTTGCTCATGATCACCTTGTTATTGGCTTGCTCATGATCACCACAGCAATTTTCCAAGCACTTGGAAAAATGTTGTTGACTAACGAGTTGTTTATGATGGAGGTAAACCTTGGTGCAATAACGGGAAGACAGTCCTTGATAACGTGAATAGGTACTTTATCTATTCCTGGTGCCTTGTTATCAGGCATTGACTTCACAATATATTCTACTAAGGAACATTACACAGGTTCAAAGGTAAACTGATCCGACTCGGTGTAGCTGGTTGGGACAAATGGTAATTGGGAGGGAGTGTAATTATTTTCTTTAGCAAGTGATTTAATTTTCATGACAGTGTTTGAACCGACAGATTTGCCACAGATTTATCATCATTACTGAAGGACTTCTTTCCAGTAGTTTTCTTGGGAATACATGTTCGAATTACTTTCCACATATTACCTGTCTCCTTTGGGTTCTTCTTTATTTCCTGCTCTACATACGATCTTTGTGCCTGACGTAATTTCCGTTTAACATCCCGTTTGTAGTCTCTGTAAGTAGACCATGCAGCAGGATCACCAGTTTTCCGAGCTATTTTTCTCCAACGATCTCTTGTTCTCATCAGCTTTCGAATCTCTTCTGTAACGAAGGGATTTGGACGAACTCTCACTTAAACTTTTCTGACTGGTTCATGTTGATCAAGAATCCCATTAAATAACACATCAAAAGCATTCAAACTGTCATTCACATCGTCAAAGTTGTTAATGACTGACCATGGAGCATTAGATATGTCCTCACAAAAGGCCTCTGGGTTGTAATTCTTGAAACTTCGGACAGAGACATAGACGGGCTTTAGGCGACATTTCTTCAGGGTCAGAGGTGACATAACCACATCGTGATCGCTTATTGATTTCGGGATGACTTTCGCTTGCTTGATGTTATTCTTTGAATAGGTAAGGATTACTTCAATCAAAGTACGAGAATGTTCAGTAATTCTGGTGGGTTTATCGACCAACTGTGTCAGGTTGAAACAAGTGCAGAATTTAAAAGAGAGCGGTGTCCCGGGTCATTCGTATCTAGGACATTACAGTTGAGATCTCCCAGGATGATGTCCTTCGTTAGCTTTGGTCTTTTCATTACATCATTCACAACTTTATGGCTACAACACCCATAGCTTTAAAAGCAGCTTCGCAAAGATAACCTTTGGCGTGCATGTCACCGGGTACTTCCGTTGACCAGCCATGCGTTGAAGAATCTCTGTTTTTGACAATCCGATTGTTTTTAGTGCAGAGTTTCTTTGAAACTGTGCACTATTGTGATGAGTGGCGAAAATTCACATCTGTCATACATAAGATATCATAGAGTAAACTTTCGGGGGGTATACGATTTATCTTCGTGCTGATGAATTGTACTTAGTGCTTTGAAAGTTATTTAGGCAATTTCAGTTGTCTTATTTAAATACTTATTTTGTCCTTTTGCCAAGTTCACAAAAATTTCCAGGAATCGTCGTTGTTATTGTAATTTTTTGTCAATTTTATAACATTCGCTTCTCCGTGTTGTGTGAAGGATCTTTCCCCCGGAACACCCATTTTTTTCTTTAGCAGCGCAAATGCGCATGCGCTATCAAGCTGTAGATCACGATGGCGTGACGATGCTAGGAAGAAGCGACACTGCCGACAGTGTTGTTTTCAAGTTATAAACATTTTTATAGACGTGAATATCGAGTCAATCTTTGAGAATCTACGCAATATATAAATTGATGTTATCACTTATGCATTACGGGCATTCAATTAAGTACCGATATTATTTTGACGGCATATGCAATTTCAATATATATACAAAGCTAGGAAGCAGCGAGACAGTGTTGTTTTGTCTTTTGAAATGTATGAACATTTCAGGCATGAATATTGAGAAAATCTTTGAGATTCTACGCAATATATAAATTCATGTTTCGCATTACGGGCATTCAATTAAGTGCCGACGGTATATTCATTATACAGAGCTATGAAGCAACGAGACAGTGTTGTTTTCAAATGTATAAACATTTCAAACTCGTGTTCAGTGCAACGAAAACCCTACCAGATCTTACGAGAATCTATCAGTATCAAAGCTTGTCAAAACTGCTATATAAACACTGCTATAACTGTGAAACTATTGAAATCTAAAGTGACATTATTGAATACATGCGAAAAGCTGAAAATGACTCATGAAACAACAACGTGACCTTTGAAATATGTCAATGGTCAATGAGACTTGTTATTGTGATCACGTCATAATTTTATATAATTAGATTAAAATGCGGATGCGGATCCACGGAACGGATATGGGGATAAAATGCGGAACGGTTGTGGATAAAATGCGTCATTTTAATGAGTTTTTCGCCTCTTATTTGTGTTTCTGTGTTTTAGATTTATGTTTTTTTTGTAATGGAATACAACGCCGTAGTGCTTATTATTCATAACATATCTTATACAGCTATTTCAATTAAAGTTATCACTGAGACAATAGTCAAAGTGTACAATATGGGCGCTAAAAGGATGGTGGGAATAATCACAGATTTAAACTAGAAATACATGCATGCAACAACCCCTCGCCTAAATTTTCCAAAAATTATTTCAACATGAAGCATTCGCAATTATGCCAGCACTGAACGCAGGCTCCTGTTGCCACATCATGTTAACAACGATGTTAACATGGCGACACGATAATTGTTTCATAGATGAAATTTGAACACTTTTAAATACAGGAGTCGGAAATCATATTATAAAAAAGTGATTAAAGTTAACTATGATTAAGTGCATACGTCATCCAATAAGAAGCGCCTATTTGAGAGTTAATCACTATTTCACAACGAACTAGTGATTAAAAAAGTGATTAAGAGTTTTATACAACTAGCCCCAGAACTATCAATTTCTAAAGTATATAAAGTAGGTATATTATTTCGGTTTCTATGGAATCTATTTTAATGTAAAATTCAAAACGAAACTCTACGTAAAACGTTTTTAAATGTGAATTGAAATCAACTGCTTTTTGCCGATATTTATAAACTCCTCAACTCGAGCTTCAACTTATTACTCGCACTTTGAAATGAAATAAATTTAATTCGTACAGGACGCTAAGGGAAAGTACATTTATTATGCCGAGGGGGGGGGGGATGAAGATGTTAAGGGGCGCACCAAAATATTTTCTGGCATTAAAGGGGGGACTCTGAAAGTTCTCGATATACCGAAGGGGGAGCTCTACACTTTTCAAAGTTTTGGTCCAGCAGGGGCCTGGAGTGTTCACTCCCACCATAGTTAATAGAATAGATTGTTTGGAAACTCCGCCCTACTATGAAATTCAGGCAAAAATCTGTAAAATTCAAGTTAAAATTTTGACATTTTTGTGAAATGATAACCATTTTTGTAAAATACAGTCAATTTACATGAAATTTGTTTGCGAAGTTGCTTTAGAAAACACCAGAAATTCAGTCCTAGAGCTTCAAAAATGTAAAAAGTTTCTAGGGGACGACCCCTAGACCCCCCTTTTCTCCCAAAACTTAGTATGAGAGTGCCAATCAATCACAAAAAGTTTTATTATAATTACTACACGTATAATCCTCCGACATCCCCCCCCCCCCAAACGTCAGATGCTTTGCTACGTCCCTGATGGTTGTATTCGAAACCAATTTCAGTTTTAAGATATCCTTAAGTCCCGGTCACACTACACAACGATAACGATACGATAAATTGTAAACACGCGATAATTGTCAAAAAAATTGTGTTCGTGTCCACACAACAACGAAAATGATAAAATTATCGTTAGACGATAACGATAACGATTTTAAAATCGCTCACCTGAGCGATTTTTTTTTCAGTCGGACGATAACGATAAATTTTTGACCAATCAACGCGCGTATACAAGTTATCGTATCGTTATCGTTGTGTAGTGTGACCTGGGCTTTAGTCTGCTCTTCTAAATGGATACATGAAATCACCTATAGCTTATTTTAAATTTTTTGGCGCCAGGTTTGTGAAGTAATTTACCCGCCAAAAAGAAGCAGTTCCAAAAACAAAAAAAGCATACGATTTGTAAGAATGATATGTTCTATCTTTATGGGTCATTGTAATTAATGAAAAGCATAGCCGTTGATAACCTCCTGATAACCAAACTAATGAGCAAAATTTCACAGATGACATAGAGAATAATAGAATATGTTGTGCAGGTCCTACATTACCGAATCATCAACAGCGCTCATGTATAAATAAGGGGCCACGTCCTTATTCATGTTGCCACAAATAACATCGTAACGACATTATTTCACCCACCCACCCCAGATAATGTCGATCGATATTCAGTCGTATTTTGACCGACACTGCTAATTTAGATGGGTCAAATTGACTCCAAAAGTAGAGTAAATAAAAAAGGTACAGAACAACTCCTTTTTTGGAGTAAATTTTACTCCTTTTTTACTCCATTACTCCTGGAGTAATTTTGGTATCTGCGAAGCAGATGTATTGCTATCGCAAACGTGACCGTCAGTGTTACCGTATGTTAACACATAGCCATTCAGCGACGAGCTTATATAATTTAAGCAAATTTAAGCCAATCAGCGATTCGTTTACATCAATTGTTTACATCGTGCCCGCATCTAACCTGCGAACGGGCATACTTTAGCCTCGTCAGGCCTCTCACTCTGTATAAATCGTGTTTATATTCTTTCAAAAATATATTGATATTTTTATCAATTTATCTTGAATTGGCTGTCTTGTTTTCTCGCCATTCTACTTGCGATATTATTCCGAAGTTATTTATCATCTGGTAAGTAGTCAAATACCACATATATATTTAAATACCAAATTTGTGCAAATATATGTCCCACATATTTTATAATACATGAGTTCGCCAGTTCGGCAAATATTTACTATACTATCTATAGTTTAGTAAATATTGCCGTATAATATTGCCGTATCTTCGGCGTAGAGTTTACATGGAATGCACTCTGGAATTTTTTTATTAATATATTACACTGTGTAAAATATTGGATATTTTCGAGGATATTTTAAGCCATTTGTCAACATAGTTCACAAAAAGGTTTTAAACAGTGAAAAAATTCTCAGGAGATATTGAATTAAATCCTGGTCCTGTATTTCTGTATATTGACTCTGAAACTCCATTCAAAACAACAGTCTAACTATAAAGCTGTCATCAAATGTAGTGTTAGAGCAAAGGTTGAAGATGTTATCAGTTAAAATACTTATACATTTTGGTTTTACACATTAGAGTTAATTAAACAAAATTTTTACAAACATTTTCAAATAAAAGAATCCTCACCCTCCCGAGCCTCATTACATTGTCATTTTGCTTTCTAACATAAATATTTTTCTTTAGAGATTAATACAAGAATGAAGAATAAATGTACTGGATATTGGCTGGATAATTTTGTCAGAACAACCAACTTGCAAGACAATCTTACCTAAATTCATTAGTATGGAAAATAACTTAACAGCTACAATGAATAATCATATATTATATGGTGAATTTGATCAATGGCACACAATGTACAAAACTAAACTTGTGAAACCTTCTACTCAAACCGATAATCTCCGACAACACAATTGTTTTTGTGTGAATGTGCTATACGTGTTAAACCGAACAGTGTGGTATATCATTAACTGTGCACAGAACTGGAATTTAATTATATACTTTACTCATGACCTTCAAAACATTCTCAATTATTCAGTGGTCTTCGACATGTTCACCAAATATTTTGTGTATGTTACTCAACAGTTAACATTGGCAAGTGTAAACAACAAGTGACATAATTTTTGCTTCATATGATTACAATAAAGTTTTGAAAATTTGATGAGTATGGATTGAATTGCAGGTGACAGTTTACTAAATAGCCGGCTGTATAGACACTTTGAATATTGTTTGCATGAAATTTTTATTTCCTAACTGCATAGTTATCTGTTACAATCATAATCACATTATAAAGTTAGTTAAATTTTCTCGGTGCGGGGGTGGGGGTGGGGTAGCACTTGCCCTGCTGCACTCCCCACTGTGTACAGCCCATGTCATCTTCATTATTCAGTTTCTTTCAAGAAAATACAAAATGTGAATCAACTTTTTTCGCAGATACATGTACGCGTCGCGTATCTATTTTTACTCATTAAGTAGAGTTGTTTTTACTTTTCAAAAGGAGTAAAAACAACTCCACTTAAGGAGTTAAAATTACTACAAATATGGACTAAAAAAAGTAGTGAAATTTACTCCAAAAAGGAATCGTTCTGTACCTTTTTTATTTACTCCACTTTTGGAGTCAATTCGACTCTTTTGGAGACAAAATGACTCCTATATATTGGAGTAAAGAAAAGTCCTTAACTAACCTTAGAAATCAATAAAGACATTTTTCAAGTCAAAATAATTTATTATTCCTACAAGTAAGGTATACTTGTTTTCTTATCAGTAGTATAAATGCTGACTTGCCCCTTAATTTAACGATATATAAAAAACGGCCTCATCTTTCCAAATTAACAACGCACCCCAGTTTAAATACAATCTCGTGAGCTCCTAACCCATCGTAACTGACAGTAAGCTCAACACTAACTCAATCGTTGTGACGTCATTATTGTAAATATGAATAAATCCTTGTTTCGCTCACAAATATTATATATCTTTGATCTTGACCGTAATCACAACCCATCCCTAACCCTAGCTTTATTGTGCGCGAAACATGAGAATCTAACCATAAACTTTTTTTAATCTTTCTATCCTACGGTTACTCTAATATCTGTGACATCAGAACGACAATAGCATGGAAACTTGCACCCATTTTTGGACCCTTTTCACTATTGACCACAATATCAGCCAATAATTATTTTAAGAGCACACAGATTATTCAATGCTTTTAATTACACAACAACGATACACTGTATCACTATTAAAGACTGCACATATATACTTCAAACTATCACAAGACCACAACTGTACAGTAAGTGCGGACTGTCCGGTATGTACTATTTAAAACGCGAGCAGGAGAGTTTGTGTAATACCATTACATTTGAATCATCGTATTTTAACCGTATAGTTAAACCATGGAATATTGTATGTAAAGAAGTTAATCCTCAAACTTTCCCCAGCCCCTTCTCTTTTAGAAACTTTCTCAAACTGAAATACTCTCACCTTGTTCACACAGTCTACGATGTTGAATTACCCTGTACCTGGTCCTTGGTTCGGGACTGTCCCTGCCATAGGACTTAAGTTTGTGCAGTTTGTGTGCGTGTGTTGTGTGTGTGTGTGTATGTGTGTGTGTATTTGTATGCTGTGTGTATGTGTAGTTGTGTGTGTGTGTGTGTGTGTGTGTGTGTGTGTGTGTTTATCTCTCCGTGTGTGTGTGTGTTTGTCGACACGTCTCTCATTCTTTCTCTGTTTATACACCTCTTTCATTTCTTTCTTCTCTCTCGTACACTCCTTCATAGTAATTTTGGTAACATATATATTGGGGTTTTTTTATAATTTGTGACTTCGCTGGCAGGTGCCTTGCATGGATCCAATTTCTAGAGTCCCGTTCGTACCTTGCCATTTTGGATCACTCGCTAACATATAGTATAGCTATCCAATTATTTGTATATATTCTGGGGGTTTTTTTTCTAGTTAGTGAACTTATATTGTAATAATTTGATCCAAATAAATTTGTTAAAATAAAATAAAAAAATAAAAATAAAAACTATTCTCACTGGCAGTTTTCTCTCACAATACCATATAATTTGAATCTTTATGCATGAGATGATTAGTTATATAGGACGCTAGCTTCGCTGCACTGTACATTTGACAAAATTATGTATGCCCAATCTTAATATTCCTTCAGTTAAAGGTATTGTTCGGGGGAAGCGAGCAGTGAGAATAAATAACTATAGAAAAGCCGGCCAGGCTGGCCATATAGTATCTAGCTAGAACTACATGCAGACACAAAAATCATTCTTAAATCTATTTGTCTTAAAATTAGAAAGTTTTAAGGTATATGTATTATTTTGATTTAGGAACATTTAAAAGAAATCCTGAAGAGTATTTGTGTATACAATACGAAGAATCCACACAAGAACATGTGGGAACTGAAACCAGAATACAGACATTATGACAAGGAAGACACTTCAATGGAATGATTCTTCCTTTTGGCTGAGGTTGTTTGTAATAAAGTCATACCCAAATCACATTCTGTACGAACAACAAACCTGTCTGATAATTGATGTAACGTGACTTCCCAGACTTTGGCTATACGATAATATAAATTGGTTTATGTGTGAGAGAGGTGCGATGGGCACATGTACATTCAAAATGCTTTCTATCTTTCTTCTTGGGAAGTGCCGACATATGGTATTTTCACCCATGTTGAATTGCTTGCACAAAGTGAATGAGCGAATGTAATAACATAGACAATCCAGAAGACAGGGACTGGAAACGCCTAATGTTTTACGCGCGCCATCCGTGATGCGGCCAGCTGCAGATCTTGCGGGCTCATTTATTAAAACAAAAATTCAACATTTTTCGAAACATTTCAGTGATTTCACAAAAGAATAAAACATTTCAAGAGTTGTTTATAGCTGTTCGATTATGAATAGATATATCTATGATTGGAAAGCATTTTACTCGAGAGATGGAACTCATGGAAGCAATTGATGTGGGATTATATACAGAAGGTAGTTTACAGTCCATTGTTTGGTCAAAATTTAAAGACAGACTATTTATTTTAGGTATGATTTAATATAGTATTTTATACCTTTCTGGCCTTTTCTAGATTGTTGCTTAGTTTTCGTTTCGTACTTTTAGCCTTTTTCATTACTTTAAACTGATGCTTTTTCAATCTCGAAAAAAGACGAAAATCCTTTTTTGTATGGCATCTATCAGTAAAAAATTTTATTAAACAGTTCATTATTGACATTGGCGATTTTTAGCTTAAATATAAATATCAAATGACTGAAAGAAGTTTTGAAGACGATAAGTGCATATCCCTTTAAACTAGCTATAAGATAAAAAGTTTATGTACGTGGTTTCGAGTATAAGTCAATATGTGAGTTTGTTTTATAAATAAAAGCACATACTACGAGAACAACAATGCCAATGGCGGCATTTTTTGTCATAAATACTACGCACGAAGTTAATGGTGATTTTCAGCTTTATTAAAGCAAAAAGAACTTTGAAAAAGCAACAAATGCACAGCCCATTGTTTTCTGGTTCAAAATATATAAAAATGATGCTTTGAAAATCGCTTCAAGTGAAATTATAGGGTTCCAACTAGGCAGAACAACAATGGCGACATTTTTTAGTCAAAAATACTACGCACGAAGTTAATGGTGATTTTAAGCTTCATTAAAGCAAAAAGAACATTAAAAAAGCAACAAATGCACAGCCTATTGTTTTCTGGTTCAAAATATATAAAAATGATGCTTTGAAAATCGCTAAAAGTGAAGTTATAGGGTTCCTAGTAGGCACATACTACGAGAACAACAATGGCGACATTTTTTAGTCAAAAATACTACGCACGAAGTTAATGATGATTTTAAGCTTCATTAAAGCAAAAAGAACATTAAAAAAGCAACAAATGCACAGTCCATTGTTTTCTGGTTCAAAATATATAAAAATGATGCTTTGAAAATCGCTAAAAGTGAAGTTATAGGGTTCCTAGTAGGCACATACTACGAGAACAACAATGGCGACATTTTTTAGTCAAAAATACTACGCACGAAGTTAATGGTGATTTCAAGCTTCATTAAAGCAAAAAAAAGTTGGAAAAAGCGATAAATGCACAGCCCGTATTATTTTCCTTTAAACCATCTACATAAAATGTCTTGTAATTTGCTAAAATTATAGTTACATGTTACAAAGTGAGGGTATAGACGTAGCCATCAATTTTGTAGTCACTGTGAAAAAAGCTTGTTTATGCTGGACTCACACATCACACGTAGTTGTAACTGCTCTAATGCACCCTCGATTCATTTTAGATGATAATGGCATGTTTCAAATGACAATTTGTAGCTTCATTCTCCAGATATAGGGTTCCCAGCAACTTCCTAATTTTACGTGCGACATTTTTGATTACATGCTTCGACAAAACTGGAATTAAATGACCTCTATATAGAATTAAAATTAAAAATGAAAACGTACTTACCTTGACAATAACTCTGTCTTAAAGATAAACTAAAAATAGAATATATAAATGACTTTTTATCCACAAAATAAACAAAAATAACGGAGGATTCGCATTGTGCTTTTTCTGAAAAAAAGACCACGGTTGCGCGGCAACCCCATGCATTGACGTGCTTAAAGCCATATCACGGATGGCACGTAGCATCATAGGCGCTTTCGCTTGCGTTTCCAGTCCCTGTCTTCTGGTTTGTCTATGGTAATAAGCAAGTGAGCTTTGTGGAAACAAATGGACCTATTCCCTAATGAACAAAATTTTGATCTAGACAAGTCTAGACAAAAATTTCATTACAGCTTGAAAGAGCATCACAAAATTAGCAATATTCCGAAGTTTCGTTGCGAAATGTTGTAAAATGCGGATAATTTAGCCCTGCGAAGTTTGCCGTTTTTCAGTCATTTTGTATTACGCGGGGGAAATTGATACCGCTTTCTGAAAAAAGGTATCAATTTCCCGTGCGTAATACAAAATGACTGAAAAACGGCAAACTTCGCACGGCTATATTATCCGCATTTTACAACATTTTGCAACGAAACTTCGGAATATTACTAATTTTGTGATGCTCTTTCAAGCTGTGATGAAATTTCTGTCTAGACTTGTCAAGATCAAAATTTTGTTCATTAGGGAATAGGTCCATTAAGTATAGGTTATTTTGAGGCAACGAGGGGATATGTGATTTATTCACCGAGGCGCGCAGCGCCGAGGTGAATAAACACATATCCCCGAGGTCGCGTTAATGAGTCAGAAAAGAAATAATTCTCAATGCCATATTGCCTTCGCGATGTTGTTTTTTCTCATTTTTTGTGCTGCAAAGACATTGCAGGTGAATATTAGAGGGGATTATTAATTGCAGGTGCATATTAGAGGGGATTATTAAACGGAAATTGATTAGAGTGGAATATTGAATATATTCCCCGACAACAACAAAGGAAGCCGAGCAGGGTGAAAAATAAGAATGAATAAATTTGTTTATTAGTTTATTTGTTTCGTTAGAAGAATGGCACTTTTAGTGATAGTGTTGCTTTTGACGAATTACTTTATTTGTATGCCTTTCACGCTTCAAGAAGACTTCTTATATGGGCAATCTTAATGACTTGGAGGGCGAAGAAGTAATATCATTTTTTGCTTCAATATCAATCAAGTATTATTATTATTATAACCGGAACGCTGAGCACCGTAACAAAGTTGGCCTCATTGACAATATTTGTCCCCCTATCCATCAAATTGATTAAATGCCAAACTGTTCTCCGTCAAGCTCTAAAAACATCCCCAAACTGTCGTATGATATTACCGCATGGTCACTACTGTATAGAGTATAGAACCGTGGCGGTCCTTGCCTAGTTGCCTTGTTTACATTTTGCTGGCGGCCAAATTATAATTATACAAAAGAATCCGTCCTCATTGTGTTACTACCATGCACATCATAATACGAAGCTTTCTTTGTAGCTTTTAAAATACATTTGCCTGCCAACGTGTATAACACGGGAAGGGATCCACTACATTTACTACGGAAGAAGAAATCCGGCATAAAGTCAATTTTTAATGCGCAATTTCTTGGTTATTGGTTTGATAGATACAGACAAAATATTCGGACAAAATATTCGCGACACTTCCAATTATTACTCGCTGGGGCATCCTGTGCCCAGGACGAGTATAGTTTTCGGCTCGCATTTTTCTCGGATAGTGGATCGACAGCCACAAAATAGAATATTAATGAGCTGCCTAATTTTTCCCCAATTATCCATAAGGCTCCTGCCGATTTTACCCAAATTATCCATAAATAGCCCTCCATTTTGAGGAAAATTCGGGAAAATTGAACAATTTTACAAGGAATTTCGCATGGAAACAGCAACCTTCGCAAATCGCAAGTTTATAAAGGTTTTATATACGTTTGACTGTGCTGCTTTATATTTTGAGAAGAAAGCGACACCGTTCGATTCAGCGTAAGAAATTGTACTTACGGATGTCAGGTGTATAATTTACTAAACACCCGTATTCTAGCGATTTATGGCCTTTGAAAATGAAGCGAAATTGTATTGTTGAAAAATCGCTGGCAGTACGGATTGTTGATCACAAATCACTCGCACTACGTTTGTCCACAGGTTTGTCCTTGTATTTGTAATGGCGCAATAAGGGTAAAAATACCACCGTTCGATTTAGCGTTTATAGAAATTGTACTAATTAATACGAATGTCAAATATACCGGTATTACTAAACAACAGTGTTCTAGCGATTTATGGCCTTTGTCTTTGAAAGCCAAGCGAAATTGTATTAATGTTGCCAATCGCTCAATATTATTAAACTAATTATAAAAAAAAATGCACTACGTTTGACCCTTGATAACTTTGGTATCATTGGTTTTCTCTTTTTCGGCCGTATACCAGTGGATTCGTCTCACTTCTCGCTTCATTTTGATAGTATTTTGAGCCCAAAAGCCCCCAAATATTTTATTTTGAACGTTTTAAAGCGCAGTTTATTAATCCTTGCGTACGGACCAACTGGCGGCCGACAGAAGAATGTATATAGCGTACTAAAATCTAAATATAAC